>JAJSZK010000167.1:0-19023 GCA_022985045.1 Macadamia tetraphylla | reverse complement strand
CACCGTGCTCCACCTCAGCCTCCATCAGGTTGTGCTGCACCTCGGCCTCTAACAGGCCGTGCTCCTCCTCGGCCTCTATCAGGCCGTGCTCCACCTAGGCCTCCAATAGGCCGTGCTGCACCTCGGCCTACATCAGGCCATGCTCCACCTCGGCCTCCATCAAGCCGTGGTTCACCTCGGCCTACATCAGGCCATGCTTCACCTGGGCCTACATCAGGTCGTGCTCCACCTCGGCCTACATCAGGCGGTGCTGCACCTCGGCCTCCAACAGGTCGTGCTCTACCTCGGCCTCCAACAGGCCGTGCTCCACCTCGGCCTACATCAGGCCGTGCTCTACCTCGGCCTACATCAGGCCATGCTGCACTTGACCTACATCCGGTCGTGCTCCACCTCTGCCTACATCAGGCCGTGCTACACCTCGGCCTCCAATAGGCCGTGCTCCACCTCGGCCTACATCAGGCCGTGCTCCACCTCGGCGTCCAACAGGCCGTGCTCCACCTCGGCCTACATCAGGTCGTGCTCCACCTCGGCCTCCAACAGACTGTGCTCCACCTCAGCCTCCATAAGGCCGTGCTCCACCTCGACCTCCATCAGGCCTTGGAGGTCGTGCTCCACCTCGGCCTCCAACAGGCCGTGCTCCACCTCGGCCTCCAACAGGCCGCGCTCCACCTCGGCCTCCATAAGGCCGTGCTCCACCTCGACCTCCATCAGGCCGTGCTGCACCTCGGCCTCCATAAGGTCGTGCTCCACCTCGGCCTACATCAGGCCGTGCTGCACCTCGGCCTCCATCAGGCCCAAACCCCTTTGTCCAAAAGCAAGGCTTTTTGGACAATCCTCTAGTTTTAGTCCCACATCGGAAATTTGAGAAAATTGTCCCAAGTCCCAGGGCTATAAGAATAGCCCTTCCCCTCTTCCAAAAAGGGGGGAGAAAAATTAAGAATTTGGGAGAGAGGATGGCCCCATTAAGGTTTTTGGCTAACTTCTTCCCTCTAAAATCAAACATTCTCCAAGTTTAAAAGTTTAATGCATTAATACTTCATTGAGCCGGGAGATCTTATCCGGTTCGGTTCGATTTGGGGGCTCAAAGCACAAGGGTTATCTCCCCTTGTTCCTTGATTAAAGCCGGCTTAAGGTATTTTTCTCCTCCTAATCGCAGTTTAGAACTAGCTTATCTAATTTAATAAATTAATTCCTAATTTATTAATAATTGATTTGTTTAGATTAATTATGTTTAATTAGTCTCAGTTGGGTTCAATACGGTTCATTAGATATGAATTGATTTATTTCGGTCCAATTAAAGGTATTTAGGTAATTGATTTTTTAGATTAATTAAGTTTAATTGTTTTTTTTATGTTTACCTTTGATTTGGTTTAGTTTTTTTTAAGTTACTTTTTGTTCTTTTAATCTAGACCCTTAGATTAGGATCTCAAGCCCTAATTTCTTCCCCATCTTTTCTTCCTTTATTTCTTCTTTTCCCTATAGCAGAACCGCAGCCGCACTAACTCCTCCTCCTTCTTCTTCTTCTTCTTCTCTTTTCCTTCCTCTCTGAACCTCTAACCGGCAGAACCAACCCGCTTCTCCTCCTCTCTCTTCTTCTTCTTCTTCTTCTTCTTCTTCTTCTTCTTCTTCTTCTTCTTCTTCTTCTTTCTCTTTTCCTTCCACTCAATCGGCACAACCGAACCTTCTTCTTCTTCTTCTTCTTTCTTTCTCTTTTCCTTCCTCCTCAGATCGGCAGAACCGAACCTTCTTCTTCTTCTTCTTCTTTTCTTTCTCTTTCCTTCAAATCGGTAGCAACCGAACCCCCTCTTTCTTCTTTTCTTCTTCTTCTTCTCTTCTTTTCTTTTCTCCTCCACCGCCCTTCCTTCTTTCAACGAGTCTCCAGCCGCCCTCTTTCACTTTTCTCTAACTCACAAAACAGGAAGAAGAAGAACCCAAACCCGAATCTGAAAACCCTTTTCTCTAAAGAAACTAACCTAGTGTAGAGATGATAAAGAAAGCTCGGATTCGGAAGGTGGAAGGAAGAAGAGCGATTCGATATCTAAATGAAGAAGAAAGGTGAGGTGAGAGATCTCGTTCTATCCATCTTCCCCAAGTTTCCAAAGCCAAACTCGACAGCCCGGGCAAACAACGGCAGCCGACCTCAACCTCCTTTCCTCTTCTTGCTTTTCTAAACTAAAAAAAAAAACCCCTCTGTAATATCCCACTTCTTAAACCCGGTCTGATTAAGCGGTTGAACCGGTTTAACCATGCAGGAACCGAGCCAGAGGAAATTAGAGCAGGGTCCTTATGGGCTATGATGGCACGGGTGACCTTAAACACGGCTGGCCCGACAAGTCTGAGCCAATGCCAGAAGAGCCGGGAGTGCCTAAACCGTGTACGTGCACCTACCATAAGGCTATGTACCGATAAAACAGGTATTATATCTATATTTTAAGGTATATACGTATGCTACATCGTATGCTTGGGGTGGGGTTCGCGTCGAGGTCCGAACCCGGTCAAAATCCCAAGTTTTGGCTCTCAGGTGGGTAGGACAGGTGGGTGCACCCACCTGAGTGACCCATCCAAGTGCACTATTCACTTAATTAGGAATGGTATATAAGGCTTTATGATTTTCTTTTCTTTCCATTTATTACCCTCGTACGTTGGTGAGAAAAGTAAAGAGGAGAGAGAAAAGAAAGGGAAGAAGAAAGGAAGAGAAGGAAGAGGAAGAAAAGGGGATTTCATCGCGCCGAGCTCGGTCTTTCCATTCGGTGCGGAGAGTGATCTTCAACTCTAGATCTACGTTGGAGGTAAGAAAAGTTGGGTTTTGTGAACATTCACCATACCCAAGCTTTAAACCCTTGATTCGAGTATGGTTTCTTGAGATCTTGTAAAACCCCTTTGAAATGATGAATCTAAGGTTTAATAGATGATTTATGTGTTGATCGTGAAGGATTTGAAGAGATATTGACAAGGTGGAAAGAACATTGTGGGTTTGAAGCGATTTGAAGGGTTTGAAGTCGTTCTTGAGCAAAGGAGGTAAGATGGTTTTCCCTCACTTGAATCTAACCTAGATCTAGGTTAGAACCATCCTATAGGACCTTGAGGGTGTAAAGAATGGGTGGGGAAAAGCTCCATTTGATTCCCCAAAGAATGGAGAAAATGGGGAAGAAACAGTGTCTTTTCCGCCAAGACCGGTGGGTATAACCGGCGGGTACCACCGGCGGGTACAACCGGCGGGCCCCTACCCGCCGGTCCTAGCAAGGGGGTCCCTGGCCCAACCGATGGGTACAACCGGCAGGTACTACCGGTGGGCCCCTACCCGTCAGTCCTAACCGGTGGGTAAGACCGGTGGGTAGACAGCCCACCTGTCTGACCCACCTGTGTGGCCCGAAGGTGATCCTTATGTCCGATCGAACCCAAATCGGACGTGTGACCTTCTTTTGACGTTATAAACACGATTTTGACATCGGATTTCGTTAATTTTGATTCTAAAATGGTGAAGTACTAACCCTGCTCAATTATGTTAGGTTCACCAAATCCTACCCGATTCGCTCGGATCTCACCCGTCATCGAGCAGGGAATCCTTATGCGCTTCTAGGTAAGTGGGGAGAGGACGTTTGGCCTTGTTTCAAGGCATTTGTTTGGCATTCATTAATTATATCTAATCTAGTCATGTCATCATGAATATGCTATATAGATTAGTCATTCCACACATTGATGTGCATATGTGCTATGTTTACTTTTCAAATGCCAATTGAATGAGATGTTTATATGTTGAATGTGGACATCATGGTGCATAATGAATTGATAGACTAGATGCCGTAGTCGGCTTGAAAACGAATGCATTGGTGGCCCGTGGAATGGGACACGGTGGCACGATGCAATCGTACTATTGTCATATAGGAGTATGCGGTATTAGGATTTTCACCATCCCGTGCTACGACCCTTCCCAACAGGGGTTAAGGTGTTGGGTTGCCATTTGGGGGGAAGCAGGGGTCGCGGTTATCGGACACTGTGGCGGTTAGGCATTACGCCCGACGAGTCATGTAGGACAGTCGGCAACCCCGGTGGTACATTCAAGAGGGCCGATCGTACTGCTTTTAAATTGCTGGAGTCAGCACCTTTATTTTTAGTCATTTACATTTCTGTTGAGAGCCGGTGGACGGTATTGTCTTTACTTTTCCGAGTACTCACGGTGGGCCTTCTCCGACAGCCCTATGGGCGTATCGCGGGAGGGAGTTCGCGGCTCGTACCCGGAGTATACGCGCACTGTGGTTGTAGTAGCACTAAAACCAAGGACTTAGTAATGTTGCTTAGGTGGATGTGATTTAAAATGTATAGCATGGCATGTAGTGCATATGATGTGTTGTGATGTGTGGACTGCTGTGTGGTCCATCTTTCTACTTACTGAGCTAGTGAGCTCATCCCACGTGTACACCCTTTTAGATGATTTTGCAGGTCATACATCTGAGGAGCATGGGGTGGGTCCCACAGTCGAGTTTCCTGAAGAGGACTGGTGGACCCCTGAGGAGTTAGAGCACGGCGCAGACTGCTCGTGCGAGAGCTGTGCTGCGGGACAGCAGTTCTGAGGCCGTGCTGAGCTCCACTTCTGAGGCCGAGCTGAGCTCTTCCTTGTGATGCCGAGCTGGGCACAACCCTTGATGCCGAGCTGAGCTCCAGCCTTGATACCGAGCCGAGCTGTGTACTCTGATGGTTTTGATGATTCCCTGTATATACTTGATATTTGAATTTTATTCTTTTTGTGTATATATCATGCCTTCGGGCCCAAATGTATATAATTATTGTATCACCATTCGGGTATCAAGTATATGGGATTTATTCACAGGTAAAACTTAGTCTTCCTGATCGATGAACTTATATTAGTGTCGCGTATCTTGTGGTGGAATCTGATGTCGATGATCTGGCGGTTTGGGTTAACCGGTGTTAACTCGGTCACCGCTCCGGTTCAGTGTGAACGGGGTATGACACCCTCGCTCCTCATCTCGGCCGAAGCCCTTTCTCCTTTTTTCTTTTGTCTCCTCGCTCCTCTGCTTTTCTAAACCGAAAAATGCAGAACAATCCTTCTGTATTTTTTTGTTTTTCTTCATTATAGTCTTAATTGTTCATTGTGGATTAAATGTTTTTGATAAGTTGTCCCTTTTTTCTTGTTTTCTTTTGTTTTCTAAAAGCTTTCCAGGGATCTCAAATTTCCCTAATTTTGGGTCCTAAAATCAAATGATTTTCTTTTTCTGTTTTCTTTTCTCTCTTAATAATATATGGGACGTAGTTTAGGGCGTGTTTAGTTTAGGACGGGCGTGGCTGGCCCCTCAAACCGGCTCGTAGCATTAGGTGCGTATTGGGGATTTGAGTTTTCCTACTATCTATCTTTTGTACTCCAACCTTCACTTGCATTAGTGTAGTACTAATTTAGATTAATTAAAGTAACTTAGTTAATGTAATTAGTCATTTCAACTGTTGTTTATTTAATTGTGGTTTGTTAATTTAGTTTTTTTAAATCATTGCATTTGATTTCTTCATTCAATTCAATTTATTAAACTTGTGTAATTACCAATCTTTTTCCCTCTAGTGGTTTGTTTATTTTAATCAATCAACTAATTAGTTATTTAATGTAGGATAATTAACTAGATTAATTAGTTAAAAGATTCTCTTCTCATTAGATTAACTAGGGTTTTGGAAAATGTTTAACTCATCTTAGGATTAGCTTAAAGTAGACATAATTAGTCCAATTAGGTTTCATAATTAATTTAATTAAACCTTAGGTTTAGTTTAATCCTCCTATACTAGATTAGGTAGATTAGTAAAAATGCATTCATTTAATGTAATTAGCCCATTTAACTTTTCTAATTTTATTAGGCCCCATTTAATTTAAAAATCTTTTTACCAATTAGATTAAGTAGGATTGTAATAATTTATTTCACAAATTACTAGGGATTGGGTTTAATCATTTTAATTAATTCAATTTAGGATTTCATAAATTCATTGATCATCCATCTAGGTTATGTTCAATTAATCGAATTAGTTTAATTTAGGGTTTCATAAGTTGCTAAACTAATCATAGGTTTAGGCCCATTTAATTAGTTTAATCTAAGACTCATAACTCATTGATTAAATCATTTAGGGTTTTTATTTTTAATTAGCGTAACCATTTCATCATTTGCATCATAACCTAGCTAGCATAATTTAGACACTTGGTTTAGGGTTTTCACATGTCATGCTTAGATACCTAGTTTAGGGTTTTCAGTGACCTAGACTTAGGACTAGTTAGTAGGGTACAAGCAAACTTTGGTCAAACAAAAAGAGACCGGCCTTAGGGCCGGGCAGACTGGGTGCATAACACCTTCCCAGTCTGTCACTTGACACTTGTCCAGAATCTTGGTGCAAACCAGCCTTATCCCTCAGAGTCATTAGTCTCTCTCCCTTGATTGGGGGAGACATTTATAGGTCCTAGACCCTTTCTAGGTGGCGACTCCTTTTTACCGATAACGTGTATCCCCCTTTGGCATTTGATGACCAGGGGATACTATCTCATCTCATTAGGGTCGAATCCTAGCGTGTGTACACGCGCTACACGTAGTATCGTGATCCCACGGGGGCGGAGGTCCATGGTACCTACAACAGTATTCCCCCATGGTGCCGTAGAGGTCATGAATCCATCCACTCAAAAAAAATTTAAAATTAATGGGCATCGTCTGAAACCATTCCTTGAGCTACCTTCAATGCATGATGCAGAGATCATGATTCTCCATGAGTTTCTTTATGATGATAGTTGATCCCATTTGGTAATTTCCTCTCCTTTGTCCTTCTTATTCTTTTGTCTTATCATTTTTTTTTCTTTTTCTGCATTGAGGACATTGCACAATTTAAGTATGGGGAAGGGTTTGACTGTTTAGAACTTGAGGTTACGTTTAAGAGTTTTTCTGTGCTTTAGACACACCCTACAAAAAAAAAAAATTTGAGATCTAGGACCCATCTTGGTACTATAATCCCTATTGGGGTTGGGCTAATATAAAAGCTTTAAAGATTTAAAAGTCAAAGAAAGAAAGTATAAAAAAGGGGTTGCATTATGTGTTGCATTCATGGCATGCGTGAGTGTAGATAAAAGGTAATTAGGTTGGTACTATAACCTATAAAGTACTATTTTGATGAAATTTCGGCAGCATAACGGCGTAAAATGGGATTTCCAAAAATTTTACACAAATACCTGATAAACCACAGACAATATGAAATAACAATGATCAAAGATAGCAAATACACAATTAAGCTATATAAGTGTTCAACACCTGATTCCACCACAAAATGATCACTACCAAAGATATATTATTCCACAATGAATCCAGTTACATCGCAAATACAAGGAATGAGAATAAATAAATATACAATGTCTATAAAAAAAAAAAAGAGGAAACAGGTAAACATCTGGTGTGGGTGAGCCAAGCCCTCACTGGTCGTCGTCATCGTCGTCGATGATCACCACGTTCGCCGGAGGCCTGGAGTTGACGTTGAGGCGGTGATCGTAATAATCGAACCTCGCGTTCACCAGCCGTACCTCCCTCCGTAGCCGGCCAAAATCTGCTGAGATAGCGTTGGCCGTGGTGTCCAAGTCCTGACCCAGCCTAAGGAAGGAATCCTCCAAGGTGGTCTGCCTCTCCATAAGGCGTTCCTCCCTAGAGACAATCTCGTCCAGCCGCCTCAGTATCTGAACCTGGCCATCCTGCAAGGCCCGCATTGAGGACGTCATGCCCTCAAAGTCGTAGGCACCACTCCCAGGTGGTGGGGCTGCAGCTCTGGAAGAACTAGGGCCAGGACCTCTCGACTCCTGAGGCGCCTCCTCAGGGATGCCACCACCCATCAGATCCTCCTCCTCGTCCTGAGGAACGTAGTCCTCATCCTCCTCACTGGACTCCTCCTCCATGGGGACATCCTCCATAGGGGCAGCCCTCCTACCCCTACCTCTCTGAGCTCCTGATCTAGGAGGTGAATCCATGAGGGTCTGGAGACCCATCTTCAGGAGGTTTCTCCGGTCGAACCTATCAGCCGGAGTCTTCCCCTCCTCACCGCTCAGATCCACCCCGAAGAACTCGAAGATCCTAGTGAGGATCCTGCCGTAAGGGAATCCTCCATCCTCGGGTGGGAAGTATGGTGCTCCATCGTCCTAAGAATAATGTATGGGAGGCACAAGTGCACGCCTCCTCTGCTGCCGTGAAGATGCGAATGCAATGAAAGCCGCCATGAAACCCACAGTTCCGATGATCTCCTCTGGGAGCAGGTTGAAGCTGGATCAACCGGCGAATAGGCGAACCTCGGGGTAGAAAGATGTCTCGGACTCGGCGGCGCTACCGCAGATGGTCTCGAGATGAAGTCCGTGTCGCCGAGCTCATGAGCGGTCCTGAGGCCTACCACAGGGTCAGAGTATCGGTGTCCCCGCCGATATACCCAAGATCTGCCAAGGTGCCCATCGTCAACCGGATGTCCACCCCTTCACCAAGCTGCGATGGTGAACTCCCGTCGGATCGACACCTCTAGGTTACAATAGAACCGACGGACGAGCTGCTCGTAGCGGTCGGTCTACTGAAGAATAGAGTCCCAGCCCAATCTGAGAACCTCTCTGAAGCCTAGCCTTGTGGAAGTCCTCGACTACCACGGTCTTCTCCATCATCACTCGACCCCTTGGAAGTTGGGCCGGTTAGGCTGCGGCCTCGGCACGAGGAAGTGCTCTCATCATAGTCTGAAGGGTCGACTGGCAGTCTTGGTCTCCCGTGCGAGGAGCTGAAGAGCTGGTCTCCGCACTCTTCCGCTTAGAAGCGGTGGTCTTGCGTCTAACGCCGAGAAGATGGTCCCTTGCGGTGCGTGGCGACATCCGGCAATAAGGAAAGAAAGTAGGGTTAGTCAAAGGAAAAACACAGAGCATTAAAAGGAAATCAAAACCCAATTCATGCAAAGCGGAGCGGCGACAATCTAGGAACGATAGGAAACTTATGACATGAAGCACGGTAGGTTACAACACATAGATACACGCTAAAACAGTAAAATGACAGCAAAAGCAAAGAGCATAAATAAGACGAGGGAATTCAAGCCCAATGTGCAAATTCAAACATAATGGAGAATAGCTTGAAACCCTAGGTCTAGAGCAAAATGCCATAGTAGCAAGATCATGAAAATGCAAGAACATACCCAAATAGGCTATGGAATTCCAAGAATGCAAGTATGGGATGAAAAAACCAAGGAAACCAATACAAAAAAAAAAAAAGAGAGGGATTTTCACAGAAATACATGGGGATTCCAAGCATAATGGAGGATTCATGAAATCTAAAGCATATCTAGCAAAAATCAAATGGAATGCATCGCAAAGAAGTCATCAATTGGAGAAAAAGAGTGAGAATTGAAGAAATCCCCAAATTTGGAAACCTAGGGCACAAATTGGGGTTTTCTCCAAATGAAGAGACAAAATTCCTATAAACTACAAATGGCCACAGTAAAAGCATCACAATCACATGGAAACACTATTCTATGGTGAAAAATTTGGAAAGACAACCTAAAGTGAAGCCTACACATGCATTTTACCCCAAATGAAAATTCTGGAAAAGAGAAGAAGAAGAAACTTACTTGAAGAAGGGAGAGTAGACTCTTCTCTAAACCGCCTAGTTGATGTGTCACACCCCGTTCACACTGAACCGGAGCGGTGACCGAGTTAACACCGGTTAACCCAAACCTGCCAGGATCATCAGATACTGTATTCCACCACAGCATACACACACTAACATCAATTCATCAGATCAGCGGAAGACTAAGTTTTACCTGTAAATAATTCCCATATACTTGATACCCAAATGATGATACCATAATTATATACATTTGGGCCCGAAGGCATGATATATACACAAAAAGAATAAAGTTCAAATATCAAGTATATACAGGAAATCATCAAGATCATCAGAGTACACAGCTCGGCTCGGTATCAAGGCTGGAGCTCAGCTCGGCCTCGGTATTGGAGCTCAGCACGGCCTCCAAGGTGGAGCTCAGCTCGGCCTCAGAACTGCTGTCCTTTGCAGCTCTCACACGCAGTCCAGCCGTGCTCAAACTCCCGAGGTCCACATCCTCTTGAAACTCATGTGGGACCCACCCCATGCTCCTCGGATGAATGACACAGAAATCATATAAAAGGGTGTACACGTGGGATGAGCTCACTAGCTCAGTAAGTAGAGAGGTGGACCACACACAACAGTCCACACATCACAACACATCATATGCACTATATGCCATGCTATTCATTTTAAATCACATACACCTAATCAATCATTACTAAGTCTTTGGTTTAAGTGCTACTACAACCACAGTGCGCGTATACTCCGGGTACGAGCCGCGAACTCCCTCCCGCGATACGCCCATAGGGCTGTTGGAGAAGGCCCACCGTGAGTACTCGGAAAAATAAAGACAATGCCGTCCACCGGCTCTCAACAGAAATGTAAATAAATTAAATGACAGTGCTGACTCCAGCAATTTAAAAGCAGTACGATTGGCCCTCTTGAATATACCACCGGGGTTGCCGGCTGTCCTACATGACTCGCCGGGCGTAATGCCTAACCGCCACAGTGTCCGACAACGCGACCTCCTTCCCCCAAATGGCAACCCAACACCTTAACCCCTGTTGGGAAGGGTCGAGACGGATGGTGAGAATCCTAATACCGCATGCTCTTATATGTAGTACGACATAGTGCCTCCGTGTCCCATACCACGGGCCACCAATGCATTCGTTTCTAAGCCGACCACGGCATCTAGTCTACCAATGCATTATGCATCATGATGTCCACATTCAACATATAACATCTCATTCAATTTGTATTTGAAAAGTAAACATAGCATAAATGCACATCAATGGGTGAAATGACTAATCTATATAGCATATTCATGATGACATGACTAAATTAGATATAGTTATATGAATGCCAAACAAATGCCTCGAACAAGGCCAAACGTCCTCTCTCCACTTACTTGTAGCGTACAAGGATTCCCGTTCGGTACGGGTGAGATCCGGAGCGAATCGGGTAGGATTTGGTGAACCTAACATAATTGAGAGGGGTTAGTACTTCACCATTTTAGAATCAAAATTAATGAAATCCGACGTCAAAATCGTGTTTAGAACGTCGAAAGAAGGTCCCACGTCCGATTTGGGCTCGATCGGACATAAGGGTCATCTTCGGGGCCACTCAGGTGGGTCAGACAGGTGGGCTGTCTACCCACCGGTCCTACCGCCATTTGGACCGGCGGTATGGACCTCGTAGGACCCACCGGTCCTACCCGCCGGTTTGGCCAGAACCCCCCTGGTCCTCTCAGGTGGGTACTCTCAGGCGGGTAGGGACCCGCCGGTTGTACCCGCCGGTTTTGGCAGAAAAACCCCAGTTTCTTCTCAACTTCCTCCATTCCTTGGGGACCCAAATAGGGCTTTTCTCAACCCATTCTTCACACCTTTAAAGTCCTATAGGATAGTTCTAGCTTAGATCTAAGTTAGATTCAAGTGAGAGGAACCATCTTACCTTCTTTGCTCAAGAATGACTTCAAACCCTTCAAAAACACTTCCAACTCACAATGCTCCTTCTACCGTGTCAATATCTCTTCAAATCCTTCAAGATCAACACATAAATCATCTATTAAACCTTAGATTCATCATTTCAAAGGGTGTTTACAAGATCTTAAGAAACCATACTCGAATCAAGGGTTTAAAGCTTGGGTATGGCGAATGTTTATAAAACCCAACTTTTCTTACCTCCAACTGTAGATCTCGAGTTGAAGATTACTCTCCCGGCACCGGAATGGCAAGATCGAGCTTCGGCGCCACTGAAATCCTTCCTTTCTTCCTCTTCCTTCTTCTTCCCTCTCTTTCTCTCTCCTCTTTACTTTTCTCACCAAGCGTCGAGGGTAATAAATGGAAAGAAAAGAAATCATAAAGCCTTATATACTATTCCTAATTAAGTGAATAGTGATGGATGGGTCATTTCGGTGGGTGGGTGTACCCACGTTATACCACCGAGAGTCAAGACATGGGATTTTAACCGGTTCGGACCTCGGCTCGGACCCCACCCCAAACATATGATGTAGCATACGTATATACCTTAAAATACGGATATAATACTGTTTATCCGTACATAGCCTTATGGTAGGTGCACGATACGGTTTGGGCACTCCGTCTCTTCGCCTGCTCGGACTTGTCGGGCCAGCCGGTGTTTAAGGTCACCGTGCCATCATAGCCCATAAGGAACCCTCTAATATCCTGGCTCGGTTCCTGCGATAGTTAAATCGGTTCAACCACAATCGACCGGGTTTAAGAAGCGGGATATTATATTACCCCCCCCTTCTGAAAAATTTCGTCCTCGAAATTGCGTACTGTTGATCAAAAGATGAGGGTACTTGGCTCGCATTTCTTCTTCTACCTCCCAAGATGTTTCTTCAAGTGAATGGTCGGCCCATCGCACCTTTACATAGGAAATGGAGCGGTTGAAGGGTTTTCACCTTCCGGTCCAAAATTTCATTGGTCTGTCTGTAGGTCATATCGCTTCTAGGTACTCGGTTCCACGGGTAGTACATGAGATGGATCATGCACGTACTTCTTCAGCATGGATACGTGGAATACATTGTGAACATTTCCAAGCGAAGGTGGCAGAGCAAGCATGTAGGCTACTGGGCCAACCCGGGACAAGATCTCAAATGGTCCCATGTATCTTGGGCTTAACTTCCCCTTTCTGTGAAACCTTTGCAAACCTTTAGAAGGAGAGATCTTGAGAAATACCTTTTCTCCTGGCTGAAATTCAATCTCCTTCCTGTGGGTGTCCGCATAGCTTTTTTGACGAGATGATTGCTTTAATCCGTTCTCTAATAACGTCGACCTTGTCACAAGTCATTTGGATCATCTCGAGTCCTAACATTCGACGTTCACCTACCTCATCCCAATACAAAGGAGTTCGCACTTTCGCCATATAACGCCTCATATGGAGCCATCCCAATTGTAGCTTGGTAACTATTATTATATGCAAACTCCATAAGAGGTATATATTCTTCCCAACGCCACTCATCTCCATTGCACATGCTCGAGCATGTCTTCTAATATCTGTATGGTTTGCTCCGTGACCGATCGATCGTGGGTGAAAAGTCGTACTCAAATTCAGCTGTGATCCCAAGGCCTGCTGTAAGCTTTTCCAAAATCTGAAGTGAACCTTGGGTCCCTATCTAAACAATGCTCACTGGCACTCCATGTAAACGCACTATGTTATCCATGTAAAGTTGTGCTAGTTTGGGCATGGAGAACTTGGTCTTGATAGGAATGAAATGAGCGGTCTTGGTAAGCCGGTCCACAATCACCCATATCGCATCCATTCCCTTAGGTGAATTTGGTAGCCCGGTGCAAGTCCATTGTAATCCTTTCCCACTTCCATTACGATCGGGGTGGCTGAAGGGTACCATAAGGTCGATGCCTCTCAGCTTTCACCTTCTGGCAGGTAAGACAAGTCGCCACATACAAAGCTATGGTGACTTTCATGCTTGGCCACCAGTAACTCTGTTTGAGGTCTTTGTACATTTTGGTACTTCTTGGGTGGAGTGAGTACTCGGAGCTATGTGCTTCTCTCACGATTTTATCCTGTATATCCAAATCATCGGGTACACACAATCTGTCTCGAAACATCAATGCCCCATCACTGGCTAAAGTAAAATCTGGGTCGTTCATTGTTTGGTCTTGAACCTTAACTCTGATCCGCTGCAATTCAGGATCCAAGGGTTGCTTCATTATCACCTCTTGCCTAATTGTCGGATGCACCTGTAGAGCCGATAAGGATACCGTCAACCACTTAAGGTTTTCTGGTTGAGGTTCAAGCTCTAAGGTTGCCCCTTCATACAAGAGGGTTTCATCCATTAGCATCGCCTCTTGCACAAGTGGTGAGCTGACTGCTAAGTATGAGAGCGACGATCGTGTCTTCCGACTCAATGCATCGCCACTACATTAGCCTTGCCGGATGATCTGAATATCGCATCATAATCCTTCATGAGTTCAAGCCATCTTCTCGTCTCATATTCAAGTCTTTACGGGTGAAGAAGTATTTGGCTCTTGTGGTCCTTTGATATTTCACACTTCTCCCCATACAAATAGTGTCGCCAGATCTTAAGGGCAAAATGACCCGCTAGTTCCAAGTCATGAGTGGGGTAATTCTTCTCATATTCCTTTAGTTGTCGGGATGCATATGCTATTACCTTCCGCGTGCATGAGAACACAACCCAAACCAACTTTGGAAGCATCGGTATAGTATCATTCCACGTGCCTTGAATAGTCGACAAGGGCACCAACTTTTCTTTTAATTCTGAAGCTCTTCTCACATTCCTCGCCTTGATCGAATTTCACACCCTTTTTAGTCAACTTGGTCATTGGTGCTGAGATCCGAGCAAAATTCTCGATGAAGCGCGGTAATATCCAGCCAAACCCAGAAGCTTCTAATTTCAGTAACATTCTTGGGGCTTTCCCATTCCCTCTTCGCTTTCACCTTAGCAGGATCTACCGATTCAGCTTTAGACACTCGTGCCCGGAATCCAACTTGTTCAAGCCGAATTCACACTTTGTACTTGGCAAACAATGTGATCTCTCAACCTCTGTAACACCATTCTCAAGTGTTGAGTGTGCTCCTCCTCGGTCTTGGAGTAGATCAAGATATCGTCAATAAAAACAATTACCCATTTGTCGAGCACATCCTGGAATACTCGATTCATTAGATCCATAAATGCTGCCGGTGCATTGGTTAATCCGAAGGACAACACTAGGAACTCATAATGGCCGTATCGAGTCCTAAATGTTGTTTTGGGTATATCACTACTCTTTATCTTGAGCTGATAATAGCCGGACCGAAGGTCTATCTTTAAAATACTACGGCTCCACTGCATGATCAAATAAATCATCAATGCGTGGCAATGGATACGGTTCTTAATGGTTAGCTTATTCAACTCCGGTAGTCTATGCACATCCAAACTACCATCCTTCTTCTTGACAAACAACACGGGCACCCCAAGGTGAAACACTTGGGCGAATAATCCCCTTTTCTAATAGTTCTTACAATTGCATCTGCAACTCCTTCAATTCAGCTGGTGCCATCCTATATGGAGCCTTAGATACTGGAGTTGCTCCAGGAGTCAGGTCTATGGCAAACTCCAACTCTCTATCAGGTGGTAAATGCATCAGATCATCTGGGAAAACATCGGGAAACTCCTTAACCACCTTTACTTCTTCTAGAGGTGTAACTCTTGCATCAACGTCGTCTAGAGGCTATGAAGCCCGACATCCATTTTCTAGCAACTTCACGCTTGGAGAGCAGAGCGAGGACCTTCCTCACTCTTTTCATTGTATCTGCGGTACACCCTCTTTCCCTTCGACATCGTCACCTTAATCAGCCTTTCCGACGATCACGTTAGCTCGATGAGCCGATAACCAATCCATACCCAATATAACATCAAATTCTACATATTGAACTTAATGAGTTGTGCATCAAAGTTCTTCCACTAATCTCCACGGCACGGCCCATACACTTCCTTCAATGCAATCTTACCGGTGGCATACTAACAATCATTCCATGGTCTAGGATCTGGGTGACATCCCAAGTTTCCTACAAATCTCTTAGATGCGAATGAATGAGTAGCTCTGAATCAAATAAAACATGGGTGGTATACCCGATATGGGTAGGATACCTAATATAACAATGTATATTAACTTCAGAGGTCATCATATAAATCATAATGAACTTTTAATTTGAAATGTACCCTACAACTCATACTAGCCTCGGCTTCCTCGGTTGATAGGGCATACATCCTTCCTGCGGTTGTGCCTCGAGGTAAGGGAGGTCGACTGAAGGGCTGGAGGGCAAGGCTGGTCGGGCCCGACAGTCTTTCGATAATGCCCATAGGAATGGCGTTGAAACAACGAACCAGAGCGATCGAGCGGGCCCCTCGCACTTGACCCAGTTCGATGGAGGTCGAGGTGGCCTTGGAGCTGTAGGTGCCACACTAGTGTTGGCGAAAAGAGGTAGAACCAACCACCAAGCGGCCTAGAAGGGTAACGGATGGCTATAGGGCTGCCTATACATAGGCCGACTATGATCCACGGTATGCTTTGGAGGAATTTCCGCATCACGGAATGGATTTGTTCTCTTCCACAGTCCGAGTGAGGGTGCTCACCCTTTGCTTATCTTCCATTGTTTTGGCCTTACGCAATCTGGCCATATTCGGTCAAATCAAGACTTCAACCAGACCCAATCGATGCTTTCGGGCCTTTTAGGAACATTCTTGCCTTTTCTTGATTGTTCGCATATGCCTTGGGGCAAAATGGAACAAACTCTCGAACTGCTGTTGGTATTCGAGGACAGTCTTACCTCCTTGAGTTAAGGCCATGAACTCAGTCTCCTTCCGATCTCCTTAAACTGCTCCCAAGTAGGTTCTGGATGAGCAGCCATCAATATAGGTTTGGAGGCTTGCCACCAAGAGTTTGCCTCTTTCTTGAGTTGTAACCCGGCACAAATGAGCTTCTGGGCATCCGTGCACTCAAGCACCTCAAATATCTTCTCCAACTCTTGGATCCATTGATCCGGTTCCAGAGGATCACTCCCCACCTTAGAGAATACCGGTGGTAAGTTCCTCTTGAATGACTCTACTACCCTTGACGTATTACTCATCGCCGGAAAATTAAGAGCGTAGGCAGGATAGTAGGAGTATGGATAAGGCATCCCATGCTGAGGAATACCGAATGGTGGGATTGGAGGTGTACCCACTTGTGGTCCCGTTCCCGACCCTACAGGTGGGTCCTGCGGAGTGAGTACCCGGGGAGGTTGACCCGGTTGAGAAAAATCAGCTGTTCGGATGGCGTCATAAATGCTTGATGTTCTGAAGCATTTGTTGTTGGAAAGCTTGTTGGGACTCTTGAATTATTGTAGCAACATCTCCGGTGTGATAACGGTGGAGGGTCAGGAGTGCAGTCATAGGTGGGTCCCCATGTGCCCCACCCGACCAAGGGTCTCTGGAGGTAGTGGAGGTGAGGTATGCCTCCGAGGCAGGACCCTCGGGATTTTGTGGTCGGCCGACCCGACGAGGACCCCAGGTACCTCGGGCATTACTACGGGATCTAGTCGACCATCGTATCCCTGCACTGGAACATATCACACACCATATTGGTTAAACACCATAGACTGATTTAGGCACACAATCATATGCCATTATATGAGGTGTTGTAGTGTATGATAGCTCGTAATTAATCATAGCTCAATTCCAAGATCGAGCAAAGTTCACAACATACATGCTAATGGTCCCACTTGACCGTAGCATATTGATCATAGGATTAATATCCACCATCAAACCAATGAAATCATAATAGGAGAAGAGAAGGGGAAAGAAAAAAAAAATTTCAAAATTTTCAAATTTTCCCTTCTGTCCTAACCGGTGGGATGAACCGACGGGTAGGGACCCGCCGGTCTGACCCGCCGGTCCCAACACCCCAAACCGGCGGGTGGCACCGGCGGGTAGGGACCCGCCGGTCTTGCCCGTGTTAAAACGCGAACAGGGCCCTTCAGGCCCTGTTTTGCCTGCCACTCTCACTCTCTCTCCTCTCTTCCTTCCTTTTCCTTTTGGACGATCTTGGGAGTCTCCTCGGCGCTTCTACCCGCGGTTCCACTCACCCACTCGGCACTTTTAGAGGAGAGTCAACTCATCTTCATCCAAGTAAGTTCCTCTTCTTCTCCTTTTTCCAGAATTTCCATTTGGGTGAAATGCTTGAATAGGGTTTACTTTCTAGGCTTTCTTTCTCTATTTTTCACCATAGAATAGTCTTTCCATGTGTTTATGATGATTCTACTGTAGTCCTTCGTAGTTTATAGGAATTTGTTTCTTCATTTGGGGAAAAACCCCCAATTTGTGCCCTAGGTTTCCAAATTTGGGGATTTCTTACATTGTTGATCCTTTTCTCCAATTGGTGATTCCTTTGTAGTACATTCCACTTGTTTTATGCTTAATATGCTTTAGATTGCATGAATCATCCATTATGCTTGGAATCCCTACGTTTTCCCATGAAAATTCCTATTTTTGGTATTGATTTCCTTGATTTTCATTCATACTAGTATTCATAGAACTCTATAGTCTATTTGGGGCATGTTCTTGCATTTCCATCATCCCACTACTATGTCATTTCGTCTTAGTCCTATGGTTTCCGGTTGCTCTCCATTATATTCGAATTTGCACCATAGACTTGAATTCCCTCATTTTACTTATACTCTTTGCTTTTGCTGTCCTTTGCTGTTTTGACATGTTCCTATGCGTTGTCAACTACCGTGCTTCATGTCATAAGTTTCCTATCGTTCTCAGATTGTCGCCGTTCCCGTTTTGCATAAACTGGGTTTTGGGTTTCCCTTCTTTAATGCTGCTGTCTTTTCTTGCTGTACTAATCCCTACTTCCTTTTCTTATTGCCAGGATGTCGTCACGTACCGGCAAAGGACCATCTTCCTCTGGCGTTCGACGCAAGACCACCGCTTCTAAGCGAAAAGTGGAGACCAGCACTTCAGCTCATCGCGACGGAGACACACGCTTCGACCCTTCCGACTATGATGAGGAGCACTTCACTAGTGCGAAGCCCGACCAAGCGGCCCAACTTCCGAAGGTCGGTGTTGATGGAAAAACCGTGGTAGTCGAGGACTTCCATAAGGCGAGCTTCGAGAGGTTCTCGATTGTGGGACTCTATTCTTAGTAGACCGACCTGCTACGAGCAGCTGTCCGTCGGTTCTATTGCAACTGGAGGTGTCGTATCGACGGAATTCACCATGGGCACTGGTGAAGGAGTGGATATCGGTGACGGTAGGCACTTTGGCGATATCCGGCATATCGGGGGATACCGATACTCTGTCCCCAGGTAGGCCCGGGACCATTCATGAGCACGAGCGCGGACTTCATCTATGAGACCATCGAGGCGAGCGATCGCCCGAGTCGAGACATCTTTCTTCCACGAGGTCGTCTCT
>JAJSZK010000166.1:0-20618 GCA_022985045.1 Macadamia tetraphylla | reverse complement strand
GTTACAAAGCTCGTGCAAAGGTATGAGCTTGTTGTGTTTTCTCCCAACGTTTTTTTGTTAATGTCATGGTTTTTTTTTTTTTTTCTTAACAGCTTACCTTGTTGAACAAAGTGTTGATTAAATCTCTATCATTCTATATCTATCTCTCTCTCTCAAAAGGCATCAATATGTCTAGATCTATGGATTTAGGGTTTTGAGAACAGGAATGCTGATTTAAGGTTATTTTCATTGGATGACTTCAGCTTATTTATCTTTAAAATTTGAAATTTATATCTGTGTTGTCTTGCTGTCTCTCTCAAAACCTAAGAGAATTTGGGTTATTTTCCTTGCTTGATTTGAGTTTCTTTTCAAAAAAAATTCAATTCCATTATTTGTTATTTGCATTTGCATGTGCATTTGAAGGACTGAAATCAAATAGATGTTACTTTCTTCTACAAATGCACCCAAACATTTCTTATTTATATTGTGATATTGTTATTTTGATTATGAGATCAGCTTGGAATTGTTGGAATCTTTGATTTTGGGGGAATCTTTGATTTTGGGGGATCTATAGTTTTAATATTCTACTGGGTTTGGCTTCTTTTGTTTGCATCTGCTTACTGGGATTGTCTTGTTTTAGTTTTGTTTCTATGTGGAGTGAATTGTTCGTTGCTTGCATGTTGAAGGTTGTAATTTGTCACTAGTTATGGAAGTTAAGAATATGTGTTTAAATGCAGTTGGTTGTTTAGATTATTATGAATTAGGATTTCTCCCTTTTTTGTGTTTTGTTGTTGTAATTTGAGTTTAGTAGGGTGTCTTAATAGATGGCTTTGGTTTTTGAAGCTGAGTTGGAGAGGCCTTCTCAAAGTGAAGAGTCTAAGCCATTTGGCTTGCTATTATGAGTTACCCATCTGATGCTTAATGCTACCCCCTCAGAAATCCACATTTGGGCATCTAGAAATCTAGGATTTTCTAATGGCAATTACTAGAAAAAGCACTTGAGCCCCCAATTATCACCTTCAATTCCCCTCATGAAACTCTATTTCTTCCTGTGTTCTATTACAGTGATAGATCTACATTAGAGAGAGAGAGAGAGAGAGAGAGAGAGAGAGAGAGATTACATGGAAAAGTGAATTATTTTTTATTTGCTTGCTGTCTCTGTGAAAAACCTAAGAGAATTGTTGTCTCTGTCCTTATATTCGAGTTAGAGTATTTTAAAATTTTTTAATTCCACTCTTGCTCTTGCTTTGTTAAATTATGTTGAAGTATTGCTACTTTAATGCTTTTTGTTTGTTTTGTCTAGTATGGAGAATGTTAGCATGAATGATGTGAGTGAACCTATATTTGGGATGTTATTCAATTCAGAACATGATGCATATGATTACTACAACAGATTTGGACGGGCAATGGGATTTAGTGTTAGGAAACACTTTATGAATAAGAGCAAGAAAGACAAGATGACTATAACATCTAGGGGATTTGTCTGTTCAAAAGCTGGTTGTCGATTGAGTGACAAGCGAGATATGAATACTGTTAACCCCCGAGCTGAGACAAGAACAAATTACCAGGCACGAATGAACATATGTTTGGTTGATGATGGAAAATACAAATGCTGTGAATTTGTGAGGGAACATAATCATGAGCTTCATAGTACAACAACAGTTCATATGCTGCGTTCACAGAGGAAGATGTTAGACATACATAGGCATGAAATTGATTTGGCAGATGACTCGGGGATCATGCCTAGATCCACATTTGAGTTGATGGGTAGGCAAGCTGGTGGGATAGAAAACCTTAGTTGTTTGACCCAAGATGTTAGGAACTATCTCCGCACTAAAAGACAGAGTGCCTTGACATATGGTGAGGCAGGTAGTTTGATGAAGTACTTTGTTACCCAAACTAGGACCAACCCATCTTTCACATACTCGTTTCAACTGGATAGTAAAGAACAAATAACTAACATATTTTGGGCTGATCCAAAGATGATCATTGACTACGCACATTTTGGAGATGTAATCAGCTTTGACACTACATTTCGCACCAACAAAGAGTGTAGGCCGTTTGGGTTGTTTGCTGGATTCAATCATCATAGAGGGTGCACTGTATTCGGGGCTGCACTTTTATATGATGAGACAGCGGAATCTTTCGAATGGCTGTTTGAGGTATTCGCTGAAGCTCATGATGGAAAGAAGCCTAAAACTATATTCACGGATCAAGACAAAGCTATGGCTAGAGCATTAAAAGAAGTGTGGCCTCAGACGTGGCATGGATTGTGTACTTGGCACTTAATGCAGAATGGCATTACACATTTGGGTCATATGATGAAAGATGGCTCCAAGTTTCTTACAGATTTAAAGAAATGCATATACCAATACGATGTGGAAGATGAATTCGAGACAGCATGGTATAATTTGCTACACGAGTATGATGTTAAGGATAATGCATGGTTGCAACGTATTTATGGTCTTAAAAGTCAGTGGGCGAAGTGCTATATGAAAAACACATTCACAATAGGCATTCGAAGTACACACCTCAGTGAGAGTCTGAACAGTGACTTGAAGGACTATTTGAAGTCAACTTTGGATGTTGTGCAATTTTTTAAACATTTTGAAAGAGTTCTTAACCAGAAGTGTGGTAATGAATTAAAAGCTGAATTTGATGCACGAAACAAGATGCCACGACTTGCAAATTCAATGTCAATTGTACAGAAACAGGTTGGGGAACTCTACACTCCTGTAATTTTTCAGTTATTTCAAGAGGAATATAATTGGATGACTGTTTGCACCATCATAGACCGAAGTAATGGAATGCCCTTCATTAATTTTCGAGTTGGGATTTTTGAAGCAAATTGTGAGTATAAAGTATGTTGTAACCCACTTCAAGGAATTATAGCGTGCAGTTGCATGAAATTTGAAACAGATGGTATTTTGTGTTGCCATTGTTTGAAAGTTTTTGATGTGTTAGATATAAAGCGTATTCCTGAATGCTACATTCTGAAGAGATGGACACGGGGAGCAAGAACCATGGTACTCAATGACAGTAGGGGGAAAGAAGTTGAACTAGATGTCAACTTGGATTGTACCCAACGGTATAAGCGTATTTGTCCTGAACTTATTCAAATAGCATCAGAAGCTTCAAATACAATTGAGGGATACAATTTGGTGAAAGATGCTGCGAATGAATTAAGGTTTAAGCTTGGTAATATTAGAATCAACCCAGTTGATTGCCCTGATATGCCAATATTGCCTGATTTCTCTAATGACGTATACAATGGATTACGTTTGAAGCATAAAGAGAAAAATACAAGAGGTGGTAGACGGTTAAAGAGTTGGGTTGAAAAACAAGGAAAAAAAAGAAAAGTGGAGGGCCAAGTAACAATCAACGATTACAAGAACATCAACCACCGGATGAAGATTGCATGATGGATAACACATATTCCAGTTACATGTCACTTATGGTGAGTAGGTTTGGCTTGTTATAGCGTTATAGTGTTGTATTTTTTATTTTCTTAGTCAAATCTAGGTTGCCTAATATTTAATGTCACTTGCAGGATTCTATTTCCCAAATATCATCTCAAGCATCTGTAGCTCATCAATCAGTGGATGAAGATTATATTTAGATTCGGCTAATGAGGACTATTGTTTTTTGCTATTAAATACATCCAGTTAATGTCATGGCTTATTTTTTTGATATTAAAACACAAAGTTGCATTGGATCCTTATTTTTATGCTTACCAATATATCCAGAATCTTATTATTTCTATTGATTGTTAGCCTCTTGTACTAACAATCTTTTTTGTAGGTAAGGAGTCTTTAGCTCAAAATGGTAGAGCACACAGGTTAGTGCCGAGTTATGGTGGTTCGAATCCACCAAGACTTCATTATGTGTCCACAATGTTCTATACTATTTTGTGAATGGATAAATTTTTGGGCTTATATCTCTGTGGTGGAGTTATTGGTTTTTACTTTGCAAGGGAAGGGGTTAGTTTGGGAATCGATCCAAGTGGAATGGGGCATCACTGTGCCCTATAGGCTTCTGTATTGCTCTTACTGCCACTGGTAGTATTGTCCATATCACTAGGCTTCTGTATTGAAGCTTAGGTGAGGCTACAATAGTGTTTGATAGTAGTGGGACCATTCATCAATAAGTGGTTTGTCATAAATGCAGTTGCCCCCCTGCATTAAGATGATCAGTGAGTAGTTTTATAGTAGTGGGACCATTCATCAATAAGTGGAATTTAACTTAGAACACCATTTATATATTATGCTCAGATAATACCTTCACATGATTATCATGTTTACAAATTGCGAATTGATCCAGTGGTATGGTATTTGTTTTCCTTTATTTTTGATTTGTCGAGTCAATTCTGCTATATGGCAATGGTGGTTTAAATTGTTTCTCCTTTTTGCTGTTCTGTACGTATTGCTAGAACATGTAATTAAGTAGTTTGGGCTTGATTTCCTTTCAGTCAAAAATGAAATATTTTGGTGATCCAAATCATAGTTTTCAAGTCAGAGCTACATGGTGGCTTGGTGACTGGATATTCGATTCAATTAACCAATTTGTGTGTCTAGAGAAGACGTTCCTTCTATTTCTTTTTTGAGTTTCCTTATAGATCTGGGATGGATTTAGTTTATTAAAGTATTATTTCCATTAGGTGTTTAGTTTCAATTCTATTGCAGATGTTGTAATGGATTTAGGATTCCCATCCCAAGCCTTAATAGGTATTTATTATTAGTTCTATAAATAGAGCATGAACTTGATTAGTGAGCATTAAAAGTTTCCATTATTGCACCTTGTTGATTCATGCTATGCTTGGATGGATTCCTAGCAAGCATAAGTCATTATCATCAGGTCTTCCTATCTTCCTTCAACTGTTCTTTGACTTCTGCAATACAACTAGCAGTTTCAGAAGCCATTCTAGCTCTGTTTCGTGTCAGTATTCTTCTTCTCAATTCCACTGGTTCTCTGCTCTAAAATCTGTATTTTTCTGCTGCTTTTAGTAAAATCTGAAACTGCTAAATTTTTGAGTCCTGAATTGATAAGTCAATCTGCTACTTTTCCAGTTCATTTTTTTACATTGTTCTGTTTTAAGTCCTTATGATGCAGATAAGAATCAGGTAAATAACATATAGATTGTCAAGCAAAGGCCTTACAGAATATGAAGAACATATGCAAATTCCAGCCAGTAGAAAAGTGTCTACAAAGCTTACTGACAGAGAATATAGTTCTGTTATACTTGTGTAATATTTTTCAGATCTGGTAAACTACTGGTCACACACAGGTTAGCAAAATAGCTACTTGTAAGATTTGGAATGGGGCCTTTCATGAATTTAACTTTTCTTTGTAATAGTGTTATGGATGAATGCAAATCTATTCTTGTTGGTGTGGTGGGGACTTTTCAGATCATTGTTGTGTAGGCCATTGCCTTTGGATGTAGGGAGGTGTACTTGTGTCATAGTAAAGGAAGCATCACCAGAAGGACTGGATGCTTAGTTGTTATTTATGTAATGCTTTATGGACAGAAAATGGTTCTGGTTGCATGTGGATGGCAGCATACAATATCTGTTTCCTCTTCTGGGGGTATATACACCTATGTCTGGAGCAAATATGGACAGCTAGGACATGGCAACTTTGAGGATCACCTTATTCCTCAACAGTTGGAAGCTCTGCGTGATATTTCTCAGGTCACCTCTTGTTCTCATCCTTTACACAATTTTGCCTTCGAACTCTTCTTAATTGACTGCCTGAATGACTTCTTATTTGAAGGAATTTGGACTTCTTGGGTTGATAAAGAATTTGGTTTGGTTGACTACACCTAGAGTCCAAGAAATAACCAATTTATTAAAGTCTTGATAATTCAATTATCTTTTACCATTTCGAATCAGATTTTGCTATATGGCATGGTTTTTTTGTTTCTGCCAAAGTCCCTAACTAATTAGAAGTTATTGGAATATCTTATGAGTTTGTTCTGCTAGTAAGAGATCGTTCAGATCTTCTCATCAACATATTTCCACAAGTCAAACCCATCAAATGCTATACCTAAGCTTCCAATGGCATTTTAAGCCATGATATGTGAAAAATATATGATTTGGAATCAAGATATTCATCAATTGGACTCTGCTTTGTGTCACACGCTATATTTCACATATTGGAATATTTCATTTTCCTTCTATAAAGTGGATGAAGTATTTAAAATAAATGAGCAGAATTGTTTTTTCTTGTATATAACCCAAGCTCCCATGAGGAGACACTTTTTTCTGGTGAATATCAACTAATTCTATTCAGCTTTTTATATAATCTGCTTAGTGTATAGGACCTCTTATTTAATCATTATTTTTTTTACTGGAAAAGAAAACTTTTTTAATTACTTAACCCTTATAATCTCCTCAAAAGTTCAGGGAACACCAAACCTGTGACTTCACTTGGGCATATGGTTGTTCAATTCTGCCTTCTAGATAGTTACATGTGTAGTGATTGGAAGCAAGTCCCAAAAAATGCTTCTCTTGGTGATGGAAGCATCTACTCTATGCATCAGTCAATGAAAAAACAAGTTTATTGCCATCTTTTGAAGAGTCAGAATTGAGTTTCGAGGATTGTCATTTATAAGGAACTAGAAAGCTAGATTCGGGAAATTTTGCACTTCAACCGAAAGAAAATGATGAATTAGGTGGAGATGATTACAGAGACTCTAAGCTGTGTTGTTCGTTTCCAACTATTGCGGTGGTTGGAGATAGATGTCCCTCGAAGGAAGCGAGGTTATTTTGTAGCTATGGTAATTTTTCCTCTTGGAGGTTTCATTCGCCAACTTGGTAAGTCGATGAATAGGCTAGAGTGTGTACTACTAGAGAGGACTTGTATTTTGGCCCCTATCCTGCAGTGATGTCCGTGAGTCTTCATTTAGTTATCGCTTCTCGTTGTTTTCTATGATGTGGTCGGATCTTGATTAACCTTTTCTCTTCCGTTAATAAATCTTTGGGTATCTATTCCATTAGAAAAAGGATCCAAATCAGCGTAGGAAACTTTAGTATATGGCTGATTAGGAATTTCCATAGAAGCGACTTAAATCTAAATTGTGTTTGGTGCCGGAAGAAGGAAACTTAAGAGGCACTCAGAGCCCCAAATGCATTCTATTGAGGAGTGGAGGGGGCACCAGATAACATTTAGTAGGATAATTATTTCAGTCCATCTGCACCTTTTTCAGTTGTCCCTTTTTGTTTCGTTGACAGATATATCAGAAAATTATTAAAGAAGGAAGATAAATACAAATCCACCACTCCACTTTGCTCATAAATAACAACTACTTGTAAGAACCACCACTCCACTTTGCTCATACTGCATGTATAGATGAGAAGGAAATTAAATTTCAACTACCCTTCAACAATGATTTGATAAATAAAAACTAGATGGTAAGGTGGCTACAAGGATTAGTTCTTCAACCATATTCTATATACAACAGAAAGCAGATTGTAAAGACACATACTGGACTTGCCAACTAACAGTTACAACACACTAATCAAATGACCTGTCTTCTGGGTGTCTCCTTGGTTGGACATTTTAATCATTGTTTATATAATGTTAACTAATGACCACAATGAATCACCATGAAGAAAGGATTGGGGGGGGGCATAACCCTGTAGTGAAATAGAAATTATGCAAGATATTCAAAAAGAAAAAACAGTAAGTGAGAGATTGGTTATAAGTTTCATTTTAATCCTTACAATATTCATGTAGTAAGGATACCATTGGAGGATCTAAGATATGACGCCTTACTCCAACTCACTGGGACAGGCAGGAGGCTCGAACTTCTTGTGATTTAGAATAAAATCCATACCATGTACTAACAAGTGCTTTTCTCAATTGCTATAAGGATTGCAATGAACGATGATGAGAATTCTAATTCACTAATCCTCCTCGTTACAAGAAAAAAAAAAAATCAATGCAATGCCAAACAAAGGCTAAAGCCAAAACTTTCCTAGAAATACATAACTGCAATTTCATCAATACAAACTATTAAAAAAAAAAAAAAAAAAAAAAGATGCTAAAGACAGAGATAGGTAGAACACATTAACCCATCTTTCAAAGTCTTGGTGGATTTGAACCACCATAACTGGCATTAGCCGATGCTCTACCATTTTGAGCTAAAGACTTTTTACCTACAAAAAAGATTGTTAGTACATTATAGTAATAAGGAAATAATCATGATAATAACCCGACATATGATTGTTACATGACGGAACCAACTTCATTAACGAAACAGTAGTTCTATTTACAAGGCGTTACATAGAAGACATAGCATGAAAGAATTAACATCCAAATACAAAGGAAGATGGTTAAACCATAATAATGGTTGAGCAATGACTGATCCACTACTACTTGGTTCCGCACTTTTGGACTATAGGGTGGATGACGAATAGCCGAGATGGCCCGTGTGTTCCTATTAACACTTTCATTTGAATGACATACTCCGTGTCTAGTCTCGATAGTTCCTCAACTTGGGTCCAACCAAATGAAAGAGTCCGGATGTTTTTCACCTAACGGACATCTCAGAAATCGTCGCCCGTGATTCTTCATAGTTCGAGAAGTCCGGATGACCATCACCCTTCACCACGCTACACATCCATGTTGTGCATCCATTTCTATGTAAAATGCAATACCCTAAGAGAAGCTTACATTAAAAAAAGGCTCCAATAGTAACAAAAAAATCTAATTGACATGGATGTAATGCTTAAATTATTATGACAAAAGCGAAGATGCTAAAAGGAAACTATTAAAAAAAAAATTAAAGCGAGAGCAAACATCAAGGTGTGGTATCAAGTGAAAGCCATATGATGAGTCTTTCATTAAAAAAAAAAAACTCTCTTTCACTTCAATGCAAGAGATGCTTAGCCATGTCCACAATGATCCCTATCTCCGAACAAGAATGTTTGACACAACTTGGACATGTGAGATATCAACGAGAATTACAAACCCTTTTCCCTAATATTTCAGAGTCAAAACCACGAGAAAGGGATGCAATCAAAAATTCTATTAAAAATTGGTGATCCAGTAAAGCAATATTTGGTATGGGTTTGGTGGGGATTTAATCGTACATTAATTAATTTAAAAAAAATTTAACATAACAAATACATCCACAAGATTGCAAAAAAATGAAGGAGCTGTTCTTCATACCTTTCCAAGGAAGAAATTGTCGTGAGCAGGAGCGCAGGCTGTTCTACAGAGTCGAGCGACACCGAGAGAGAGTCGAGGCGTGGAATAGATCGAGAGAGCAGAGCGGGAGCGCAACGAGAGGGAGGTCGAGATTTCGAGGTTAGGGCTTCAGAAAACCGAGGAGGAGATTTGCGATCGAGAGAGAGGCCGAGAGAGAGAGAGTCAGAGAGAGTCGAGAGAGAGAGAAGAGGAACCGGAGGGAGAGTCGAGAGAGAGGTCGAGATCTGAGCTTTTCCTTGCGAGATCAAAATTTCAGCCGAGAGACAAAGAGAGTCAGAGAGAAAGAGGCCAGAGAGCTTTTGCTTGCAGAGATCACATTTTTATTTCAAATAATGAACCGAACCGGTTTGTTTCAGTTTGTTCTCCACTGGTTTGGTTGAAGATGGTTTGTTCAGTGGTTTGTGGGGGATTAAATCTGAACCGTGGATATATAATGGGGACACGTGTCAATCGCCTGGGGTAGAATTGCATGGAATTGCACCGATGTGAATTTTAGACGATTTCTACCCCTTTTTCTCTCACTTCTGCGTAGAAGGGAGCTGAGATATAAGAAGCATGTTGGCCGCCATTTAGATCCCCTTTTTTTTTAGGCTTGGTCTGATTCATAATCTATGGACTGTTCGTGATTTATATCGATTCAAAACTTATATATATTAAAGAAAGTTTTCATCCACCATGGACATGGGAAAAAAGAATACACATCAAAGGTCATTATTACTCTCTATTATACCAAGTCGATAATACCTCACCTAATGTTTTGCATCCCTATTGATGAAGGAATCTCTTTCACCGTCGATGAAGGAAAATTATTTCCTTTAATTTACTTGTAAGAGCAAACTAAGGGTATGAAATGGTACCTTTCAAAACATGTGGTTTTGCTTATGGATTTTCCAAAAGAAGTACCACCAATGTGAGCAAAGAGATAAACAAGAACACCTGTTGGATAATCCAATAAGGTTAGTAGGTGTAGAATTACTAAGAAACTTAGTAGCCAATTTAGTGGTCAATTTTCCTATTTTTGAAATAGGCAATTTAAGACCTTCCTCGGGAGAATTTCCCATGGAGAGTCGCCAATAGTGTATGTGTTAGGGAAATGGGTTCCCATGGAGTATATTTATGCCTTGTGTTAGGGAAATAGGCAATTCCTGTTTGGCACACCTTCATCTCATTCGACTTTACAAAAAGCATTTGGACCGCAAGCCCTTTGGGTCTTAATACCACTGCCCTTCAAGCATCTTCTTTTCAACATCTTATTATGTATTTTTTTAACTTGTTATCCAAACATGATCTTGAATATTTCCTTTCAATTTTTATCATTATATTTTATTATATCTGGACACATAGAAATATATCATGTTTAAAAAGGAGAAATCCAACCCCCATTAAGTTCTTGGCAGGGCCCTTAAATGGATTCACAATACCGTGCAATAAATGGTACAACGAACCCAAATATCTCTAGACCAGCCATTCCAATATCCCATCCCAAACTAGAATGTTGACAACCTAGAGAAAGATCGTCTACCTAATCACCCTATAATGGTATGTGCTGCGATCACAGATTCTATCAAAAATATGACAAGCTGGGCGATAGGAATTTTATACAAAGAGGAAAAGCATTTTTACTAATAACTGATTATTTATTGACAGGAAATTCTATTGAAAGAGGCACCAGGGCTCTCTTGCTTGGAGCGCAGCATGCAAAGAGGAGAGGGTGAATTTTGAAAGAAACATGGACTAACTCTGAGCTAGTACAAAAGCTAACTTTTGATCTGGACAATATTTTTTGGCCCATAAGTGTGGCACCCGTACTCTTATCTGTATATAAATCCATGCAACAAATACTCTGTAGACTGGAACTTCACTCTGATATGGTTTTACATTATGACTCCATAGTTGAGGTGATCATAACAAACTATAGGTCTACCAATGTTAATCGAGTCGAAAGTTGTAATCTCGTTTCAATATAATTTTAGTTTTTTTTTTCGATAAAAAAAATGATATCGTTTCAGTTCGATGTAGGAAATAGAAAGAAGAAACCAATACTGTACCAAGAAGTACAATGTATTTTGAATGCCGAAATTGTACTGAATTGATTCGGTTTTATAAACGGTTCCTTATTCTGTTCAATTCGATACAATTTTTACATGATATTGTGAGGGTAGTGGCCAGAAATGGGATCTCTCTCCTCCCCTTTTTTTTTTTGGGTGGGGGAAAGGACTTGCATCGATTCCACCCTCTCTCCTCTCTTTCTCTTCCATGAGGAAGGGTTGTGTCGTGTGCTTACCCCTAGGCCGCACTGCTTTATCGCCGCCGAGATACGTGGATGCCTATTTCATAAGAGTGTAAAGTTTGTTTTTCGAGATGGAGATTTGATGATGGTCCAATATAGGGATCAGGGTCATGCAAAAGGGTTTAGAGTTGCCACCTAGGATTATCAGCCTAGGATCCAAGGGGTGGGCTCAATTCTTGAGAAAAGAGCCCAAAAATTGGTCTGGTCCAGAGATTTAGGGTAAGTGTCAGGTTGTAGAGTTGGGAAGGTGTTAGGCACTTAATCTACTCGGTTCAACCGGTCTTCCTACTAGATGCTTAAGAACGAACATTTTTTAGAACTATTCCTATTCCGCATGCATGGCTAAGTTATCATACATATTTACATTGACTGAATTTAAATGATTGTACAATAAAACGGGGTCTATATAGAGTTTACATTGTACTAATTCTATTGAGAAATTATACCTGAGCTTGACCCCTATTTCAGGTTAAGGGCACCGATCCCCTAGTTGATGCTAATACGAACTTGCTTCTGGATTCTCCTGGCTCAGGGGAAGATGGTCTTGACCTCTAACTTCCTTTCTCAAGAGATACTGAATGTGATGATATTCCGACAGAGTTCTGGCTAGGAATGGTTACTTTTGGATTTTGGCTGAGTGGGCACTCCGGCAGAGCTTCCGCTGGGGATAGGCTATGGGAGAGCTAGGCTGAGATGGCACTCGAACAGAGCTTCCACTGGGGATAGGCTATGGGAGGGCTAAGCTGAGATGGCACTCGAATAGAGCTTCCGTTGGGATAGGCTATGGGAGAGCTAGGCTGAGGTAACACTCAGACAGAACTTCAACTAGGGATGGGCTGAAAACCTAAATGGTTGAAGAACTTCGAAGGCCAGAAGAACACTTCGAAGATTCGAAGGAATCGTATGAAAATCTCTCCGTAGACTAGAAGACCCTCAAAAAAGGGGGTGGGAGACTAAGGGAAACTTTTCCTATGCAAAAATCTCACTCAAAAAGGTAAAGGATTGAAGAGTTTCGAAGCCCTAAAGAACACTTCGGATCTTATGAAGATCTCTTCGAAGACTTGAAAAACCTCAAGGGGAGAAAGGGGAGGAGAGAGGACAGAACTTCACTACTATTGGTTGTTGTGGGGTATGTTGGTGTGTAAAATCCAGGGGAGGGGGTATTTATAGAATTTTTGGACCAATAGGGAGGAGAGAGAAAATTTCTCAACCAATGGTAGTAAAAAGTAATTTTTCTCAACCAATAGGGTGAAAGTAAGAAATTTTGGACCAATGAGGTGGGGGTAATTTTCTATAGCCAATGGGGTGAAATGTAATTTTTTTTGACCAATAAGGTAAAAAGATTCTTTTTTGGACCAATAGGAGGCCGTGGTGTAGGGTATGCTAGCAGGGCAGTGTTGGGTACACATCTTGCTGCAAGGGTGTGGCGTACTTTGAGAGTCGCGATGGGAGGGGCCCAAGCAGTGGCTGCAGGGGGCGCAGGTAGTGGTTACAAGGGGCACAGGTGTGGCGCAAGGGCAGACGATGGTGCAAGGGTCGAGCATGGTGCAAATGTGCCTTCTGGTTGGACTGACAAGAAGGGCACCCTCTGGTGGTGGCTAGTGTGCCTAGCATACGTGAGGGGCTGGCCTGCTGGCTGGTGCACGCGACATTTATGTGGAAAAATGCTATTTTCCAAGGAAGATTGAAGGAGATTCGATGGTCCAATTTTGACATACCATATATCGTTGGAATATTATTTCTGAGTACTATCCATCCGCATGGTCATCATAACCAGATTCCTTCATATATAGAAAGTTAAAATTGGACCATCTTTTCTCCCGCACGAGGTTTCTAGGGATTTTTTAGGTAGGGGATGTTTCCGGGTTCTCCTAGTTAGTCATCATCTCTTGTTGATCAGAAGCAGAAAGTCATGTCCAAGATCCATATTTCATCATAGTCAGAGGGGGTGACAAAATTGGGTGTCTACAAAATGCCCCTCTTTGACCGAGGCCTGTGCCAACGGCCGAAGGAAAAAAGAAAAGACCAACCACATTTTGTTACCCGGAGCATGTACTGCCGTCATTTTTCTCATTAATGATGGAGTTGAAAATACAACATGTAATATCTCTTAACTACTTTAAAGTTTTAGGACTTACCTGGGCTACCAATTGTAGGAAAGAAGTTCGCTGCTCTTTCAATCCTGCACAAGATGTTAGTACTTTGATCTTTGGACTTTCCTTGGCTGGGCTTTACATGTACCCGTATGGGGAATTTGGTCTCTAGGTTGGGTCTTTCGAGCTAATTTATACTCCTTCCTCTGAAAGGATGGGGCTTGAGGTCATGCAACTCTCGGGTTCTTGGCTCTTGTAGGAGGGAGCAAATGAAGCCTTTCAAATCAATGGGAAGTGGTAGACTCCAGGTGAGCCTTATCTTCTTCTCCCATTCTCTCTTCATGAGAACTCGAGGACTAGGTGCCTCCTTTGATTTGATCAATGTTGTAGGAACATCAGTGGAAGACCCAGTCTCAATCAGTGCAATTTCTATTATCCCAATAATGCAACTATCTTGGTTACCTTGTTTGATTAGAATTTTCTATTGTTCCACTTTATGAGTCACCAATCGAACTCGTCTTGGAAGAAAATTTCAAGTCCTGGTTGCATCTTGGCAGCGGTTTTATCAAACCACAGCTCCACATTTCCACAAAAGGGAAAATCCTCTCCTTTTTTCACAAAGTATCCATTGAGAGTAGGGTAGTAAGTGACGAAGATCTTCCTAGTCATCATCAGCACTATCTGCTCTTTAACAGTTGGAGGAGTGTACCCGAGACCATTCTTTCCCTTGTTCACTGCCAAACTAAGCTGCTTTTGGAACTCCTTGGTGATATTTCCCCAGTCCCATGCCAGGAAAATACTGTATGTTCTTCATCATATGATTCTCTGGCTGACTCAAGATGGCTTCATAGTTAGCTAGGATTTTCTCCTTTGGAGTTTCTTTGGCAATGGCTGCGCAAGTGGTGTCTATCTCAAAACCACTCAGCTCAACCTCCTAGTCTTGTCCTTCATCATTTTCAATGTTGGCCAGAGTGTTAACCAGTTCAGGGTCTCCGGCCACTAAGACCACCTTTCCCTCATGAATAAACTTTATTTTTTTATGGAAACTAGAGGACATCATCTTCAAAGGATGCAACCAAGGCCTTCCCAAGAGCATGTTAAAAGCTGTCGGTATATTAATGACTTGGAAATCAACATCAAACTTCATCGGGCCAATCTTTATAGCAAGGGTAATGATGCCAAGGATCTTCCTCTTGGTATTATTGTATGCCCTTATGGTTTGGGTGGTTGGCTTCATTTCTTTCAAGTTGATGCTGATACTCTTTGTTGATCTCAATGGTAACACATTCAAAGCAGATCCATTGTCAATAAGAACCTAGGGAACCACTTTGTCAGGGCATTCAACTATAATGTGGAGAGCCTAATTGTGTTGGGTTTCCTTAGGAAGCTCAGAATCCGAGAACATCAGGACTGTACTGCATATGTTGCTCCTATTATATGTGTGAGGTGCATCAGATTTATCTTGATCGGTACTTACACATTAGCGAGAGACCTCAAGATTGCTTCACGGTGCAAAGGGGATGCCATCAACAATCACCAAATGGAGATGTTTGCTTGGGACTTCTTGAGTTAAGCCAAGACTGGGTTCTCTGGTCCTTTCTTTATTCTGCTAGTTCTAGCTTCATTAACCCTTGGCTACTCTACTGCTAGAGGTTTGCCCTTGTAGTCTTTCCCAGTTCTAGTTTCCATCACGTTGATTGGTTTTTTCATAATGATCTCGGTGGGATAACTATCTTCATCATCATTATTGGTTAGGGTGATTATCCCCACCATAGAATCACCTTCTTCTGATTCTCCTTCCCTACTTGGGGTGGGAAGTCGAGGACCTCCACAAATATCCACTGCCCTGGCTCGTACGTTTATTGACTGCCTTAGAAAACTGTTGGAATGCAGTGTCTAGCACCTCTGTGATTGTGTCATCTGATCCTATTTCCTCTAGATCATCCAATTTCCCCCGGTAGTAAAGATCACTGATTGTTACTTCCCCTAACATTTTGTCAATTTCTTTTACTCTTTCTTGCATTCTCAATGTGTTGGAATACACTTCACAGAGTTTTTCTTCCAACTCAAATGTGGAGTACTGTTCGTCCATATAAACTTGTGTTGGCTCTCCATATTCCCCCTCATTCTCTGAATCTGATGTAAAATCATCTCCCTCCATGCATAGGGAAGGGTAAATGCCACTTGTTGGATTAGCTGTTAGGTCATCATTGCCAATGGTGTAGACTGAGAAACATGTCTGATGTTCTGGTTAGTAATATTCTGACTCATCATCATAATCATTGTACCAAGGCCCTTGGTAGTCATTCTAGTCTGGATACCCATCATCCTCTCGAGAATCAAAGTCATCTCCATCTTTCTCATCTTTATTTTCGTCCTCATCGTCATCTTCATCATCCTCTTCTTTTCTGATTTCAGTCCCACTTGATTCTTCATCAGATTCCTCAGGGCCATCCAATCTTTAGCATCCAAATGCTTATAGTATTTAGAGCATACGAATTGGAAGATTTTCATAGGGTTGGTCCTATCATTACTAGATCAAAGCTGGACTAATCCTGATCCATCATCCTCTGTGTCACTCCCTATGAGGATTAAGGTAGTGTATTCTTTGATCTGCTCCCTTATAGCCAATGTGGTTACTGCTCTGAGAAGATCAGCTGTAATCTCTTCAATTACCTCTGAATTGTCTTCTGAAGTTACAGTACACTGAATATGAGAAGTGGGATCACTCTCCTAGTCTTCCACCAATGCATTTACTGACCCTATTGATGAAGTCATCTTTGGGGAATCTGGTAGTGCAAGCATATCCTTCCAATCGTACCAGTCTGTCCATCCTTCTTTGGGTTATACACCAGACCATAAGAATGGGATATGAGGGTGATGAAGGATATGAAGTGGGATGGTAAAAAGATGATGTAATGTGAGAGGTAGGATATGAAGATTGGGGGTGATAGGATGAAATGGTTCCTCTACTTTGATGGTGGGGGAAAGGTTGATGATATGGCAAAGGCTGACAATATAGCGGAGGCTGAAAATGTGGCAGAGGCTGGTAATGCGGTGCGGTGGATTGTTCTGATGAGGAGGGATGGATAGAGGCACCCAATCTTTTGACTCTTCCTCTGATGATTCTCTTCTTCTGAGGGTTCTTATGACTCCAGCTCTTTGACTCATAATTTTCCTATATGCACAGGAATTCATATGATTCTTCCAAGCTCTAGGTACAATGAGTTGAGTAGGGTCACTCTCAATAGTTTCTTCATCCAGATTATTCACATGATCGGGGAGTGGATTGGTGTTGATATTGAGAGGCTATTTGATCTTAACCTCAATGGTTCTATTGTCTACCAAGTCCTGAATTGCATGCTGTAAACCCAAACTTCTTTCAGTATTGTGCCCCTCCTGAGTGTGGTAGGCACAATACTCATGATCCCTATACAAGCGGAGGTGTTCTTGATCACTCTTGAAGCCACTATCCTTAGCAATCCTTGCTTCTTTAACTTCCCATATGCGGCCGTTATGAGCATTACCAGATCAGGAAACTGCCTTCTTAGGCGAGGAGCCTTTTGGGTAGGAGCATCTGCTTGAATTATGAAGAGTTGTGAAGAAGTGGCTGGTGAGACTGACTGCTGAACTGCACTTACCATATTTGTTTCCGGACCCTTTCCCTATCCGACTCGGGTATTCTTACTTGCATCTTGGGAGGATCCTTGATATTGGGCCTCTCTCAGAATTTTATTCTCCACCCATGTGCCAGTGGCTATTAAGACATCAAAAATTTGCTAATGCTGATAGTAAAGAACATCATAATAGGGCTTTTACAAGTTCTCTATTAACATCTCTACCTACTCTGATTCTAAAGGCCTATCTACCATCTTGGCGGCCTTGTCTCTGAATCTCATCGAGAAGGCGGTGAATCCTTCTTTAGGCTGCTGCCTCAATATCTCAAGCTCCCGACGTTTCACATCCACCTCAGTATTGTAGGAGTACTATTTGGTGAAGGCCTTCACTACCATCGCCCAATTCTGAGTTTGTGATAACTCCAACTGTGTGAGCAACCTCAGTGCTGGTCCTGATAGGGTTAACATGAAGGCTTGCCCCATCTGGTTATCTGAAAGTTACCACGACTTGCGTCTTGAGGAAGACCTTGAGATGAGCCTTGGGGTCACCTGACCCATCAAATCTATCGTTTGCCACTTGATTTTTTTAAATTCTCACTCCAGAGAAGAAACTCATTTCCTCGAATCCTTTGCTTGGCCTTCGAGGCCTTTTCCTCTTGAATCATGTTCTCCAACTTCTCAAGCTGCTCTTTGAGCTTCATTTCTATATCTGTCTCCGGAGGCTCAAAGTGGACGTGTGCTGCAAATTCCTCTTCTTCATCTTGATCACTACCCTAGGAGGAGGGACCCTGGAATAGGCCCCTCGTTGACCATTCAGACGGGTAGGTGAAGATCCTCTCTGACCGGTTGGTCGGGCATGTTTTGGTTTACATGAGTCAACTCGGGAAGAATTCCCACGATGACCTGTGGCTCCATTCTAGTCTACATCTTCTGTCATCGATGCCAGCTTATTCCTCATATCAGCTTTGGGAGGGTTCCGAAGTGTATGTAGTATCTAAGCTATCCCTTTTTTGACTTCATCCATTTCTGTCTGCAAGGTGGCCTATTCAGGTATTTCTATGTTAGGTGGATCCATGCTTACTAGGCTATAATCACATGGTAGTAGACAATCTGGAAGAGATGACAGAGGTGGTTCTAGATTTAAGAGAGTCAACCGATTACCCTGATGCATCCACAGGGACCGCAATGAATACTTGAGGTGTGGAATTATGCTTGAACCAAAAGTGGTTTATTTTAGGATTCTTTAATTCCCAACCCCTTGTTCACACATTTATCAAATTAATAACTAATGACTCATCCAAAGTCAGTCTGCTAAATGGTAGGGGGTGGATCGGGTTTGATGCCCCGAGTACACCCAATGTTATAAACAGGATGTTCATACAAATGGCTTGTTGAGAATATTCCCATAAGGCAATCCATGTAATATAGTCATGGTTTCCTTACTCTTTTTCTCACTAGGTGTCCTTCCTCCTGATTTTCTCAGGACTTCTCAGGACTTGACGTGACTCTGACGGGATTGCCCCTGAGTCACATATCTGAACTTTTTTCTTAAGGAGGAGGGACACCTTTTATCCACAACCCACTTTAGGAAAGCAATTCTTTACGACAGGAATATAGTGTAGGAACATTCCTTTTCAAGACCGCAAACAAGTTCTACAATTAGCTTGTGGCAATCCTAGCTTCTTCATCTATTTTCTACATGATGTGAGGATGTAGTGGATGCAATAGGATTGACAAGGCTTCCTTGACAAGATCTATATACTCAAGGTATATGATCCTTTTGATATACCCGTAGGTATGAGATCAAGGGATGACTTCCATACCTATTACTCGTGACTACACACAAGGTTAAGCAATTGGCTATGGGGTGGTGGAATAATGAGTGATTGTGTGCAAAAGTGTAATGTAGGGTAACCATTATTCGATCTCAGAATGCCGTAAAGTGCTCGGACCTCCCTGAGGGTGCTGGCACAAATACAACATCCTCATTGTTTGAAGATACCTTTCATTCTTATATAGGAAGCGGGTATCATTTGCTCTCAGAGTACTCTCCATGACATGTACTGACCTCCCCAAGGGTATGGGCATGATAGGGAGGCCTTCGCCAAATGATTTCACTTCGAGCACGATGTATGATGCAGTTAGTGAATATAATTACAAACATAAGGTTCGCCAAACATGTTTTCAAATAAATGTGGTGGAAAATGTTCTTGCATTTAAAGGTAGCATCTAGTATTGGAAGCTTGACATTTATCCCTAGTGGAGTCACCACTGTGAGGGTAGCGGCCAGAGATGGGCTATGCATCCCCATCCTCTCTCCTCTCTCTCTCTTCACCTTCATGTGAGGGGGAGGGGTTCGAGTCGTGTGTGCTTTACTTACAGGCCCCACACCATCGTATCGCCACATGGAGATACGTTGAGGCCTATTTCTCAATAGTGTAAAATTTATCATTTGAGATGGGGGTTTGATGATGGTCCAATTCAGGGATCGGGATCATACAAATGGGGTTTGGAGTCACCACCAAGGGTTATGGGCCTAGGACCCAGGGCTGGGCCCAATTATTGAGAAAATGGCCTAAAATTTGGTCTAGTCCAGAGATTTGGGGTAAGTGTCAGGTTACAGAGTTGGAAAAGTGTTAAGCACCCAATCTGCCTGATTCAACTGGTCTTCTTCCTAGATGCTTGAGAACGAACATTTTCCATAGTTATTACTATTCCACATGTATGGCAAAGTTATCACACATATATACATTAATTGAATTGAAACTATTACATACACTAAAACAAGGCTTATTAGATACCTACATTATAGTTAAATGAGGAGAGAAATTATACAATTTGGCCCCTATTTTGGTCAAGAGGGTGGGCCTGATTGGTTTTAGCTCAGACTGTCTTTCGTGTTCTCCCACTCAAGAAAAGATGGTCTTAACCTCCAACTTTCTTTCTTGAGAGATCTCGATTATGATGGAATCAGATAGAGTTCCGGCTAGGAACAATCGCTTTTGGCTTTGGATTCAGATAGAGCTTTAGCTAGGGAAGGCTATTTCTAGCTTTGGATTCGGATAGAGCTTCGACTAGGGAAGGCTATTTCGAGGCTTCAAATGAGGTGGCACTCTGATAGAGCTTCCGTTGGGGATAGGCTAAGGGAGGGCTAGGCTAAGGTGGCACTTCGGTAAAGCTTCCACTGGGAATGGCTATTTCTGAAAATATTCTAAGGAAACTCAGACAGGGGTTCAGCTAGGAAATGCTATTTCTAAAAAGAAATGGGCCGACCTAAAAATGGATTGAAGAACTCCAAAGTCCTGAAGAACACTTTGAAGATCCGAACAGAGTTTCAGATCTTAACAAATATCTCTTTGTAGACCTGAAAAACCTCAAAAGGGAGGGTTTCTATCTTAAGAACACTCAAGAAAACTCAAGAACACTCAA
>JAJSZK010000165.1:0-18638 GCA_022985045.1 Macadamia tetraphylla | reverse complement strand
AGATTATTCTATTCTAAAAATATTTGGTTGTCCAGACTATGCGCATGTTGAGAGTGAGCAGTGTTCCAAGTTAGACTCAAAGTCTATGCAATGTATCTTTCTTGGTTTTAAGAAAGGTGTAAAAGGATTCAAGTTGTGGGATCCAAGTTCATAGAAAGTTGTGGTTAGTAGAGACATTGTGTTTGATGAGTCTCATATAGTGAAGTCAAATTACAATTCACAAGCAATTGATGAAAATAAAGAAGGTTCTACTGTGCGGTGGAGTTAGGTGAGTTAGAAACAACAAGAGAGAATGAGTCATCAAGTGACTTACCAGGACAACAGGAAGCAGTAGAAGTTTCATATACTGTGGCAAAGGGTAAAGGGAAGCATACTCACAAAGCACCTATGAGATACGGGTTTGAGGACATGATTGCCTATGCCCTCACTATAGGTACAGGTGATTCATCTTCCTACCATGATGCTTTGAGTGATGCACAACATAATAAATGTATGACAGCTATGATGGAGGAAATGGAATCTCTATAGAAGAACAAGACTTGGGAGATTGTGGAAAAACCCAAGGGTAGAAAAATCATTGGGTGTAAATGGGTCTTTCGTAAGAAAGAGGTAGCATTTGAGAAGGAGCGTGAAAGGTATAAGGCCAGACTTGTAGCCAAGGGCTATGCACAGAAGGAGGGGATACACTACAATGAAATATTCTCTCCGGTGGTGAAACACACTTCAATCAGGGTATTACTTGCTTTAGTGGCCATGTATGATTTAGAGCTTGAACAACTTGATGTGAAAACTGCATTTCTTCATGGTGACTTGGAAGAACAGATTTACATGGAACAACCTGAAGGTTTCAAGGTGCAGGGAAAGGAAGACCATGTTTGTTTGCTTAAGAGGTCGTTTTATGGCCTTAAGCAATCTCCTAGGCAGTGGTACAAGCGCTTTGATTCTCACATGATGAAGATTGATTACACAAGAAGTGAGTATGATAGTTGTATTTATTATAAAGTATCAAGTGATAATTCCATTATTTTGTTGATGCTTTATGTTGATGACATGCTCATTGCTGCAAAGAACAAACATGATATAGTCTCTTTGAAGTCTTTGTTGAGTACTGAATTTGAGATGAAGGATCTTGGTGCCGCTGAGAAGATCCTTGGCATGGAAATCCTTAGAGATAGAAATACAGGTAAACTTTGGGTAACTCAGAAGAGGTATATTGAAAAGGTGCTAGAGCGTTTCAATATGGAAAATGCTAAGCCGGTTAGCACTTCGTTAGCTGGCCACTTCAAGTTATCTGAAAGTGAATGTCCTACAACACATGAGGAGGTGGAGCAGATGTCTCAAGTCCCTTAGCTAGCGCAGTTGGGAGTCTCATGTATGCTATGGTTTGTAGCAGGCCGAATTTGTCTCATGCAGTCAGTGTTGTTAGCAGATACATGAGTAATCCAGGGAAGGAACATTGGAATGCAATTAATGTTGTTTTATGGTTGTCCTTGTTGGCAACTCGGCCACGTGGCTGTGATGACGTGGCCAGTTTGGGTGACGTGGATGAAAATGATGACATGGCAGACCCAAAGTGTCACCGATGAGATAACAGCACTTGGTATGCATGGAGTGGTTTAATACATCATTAATAGGTGGTGCGGGTTTCGGGTCAAACGGCAAAATTGGCCTATTTATCGAGAGCATTTTTGGCAATGAAAATGACATTTTTGGAAGATCAGTTCTTCATGAAAAATATAGATTGTAATTTTCCTAGTCCAGTGCATTTGATTTCGTCACATTCCGATACCGTATGAAGAAGTTACGGCATTTATGGCAGTCAAGGGTAGTTTTGGCATTGAAGATGAATTTTTTAAAGGAAGCGTTCTACATGTAACAATACGAAAAAAATACAATCTTTCCAACGGTTCTGATTTCATTGCATTCCGATTCCGTATGAGAAAGATACGTCATTGGAAAGGTGTAGGGGCATTTTGGTCTTTTTACATGGATGATTCAGATGATTGAGTCTTCTGAAAAGTCGTAGAGCATCCAGTTATGATTCCAACGCACTTTGTTTCATCTCGATAGGATATCGTATGAAAAGTTATAAGCGTTTCAGAAGTCGGTTCGAAAATCCAAACCGAAAATCCATCGTTGCTCTCGGTGTTGGGTGGATTTTTCGATTTTTTTTTTGAAATTGAAGGGCTTTTGTGTAATTTAAAGATTTTGAAGGTCTGAGTTGCAAGGGTCTTTAAGCACTGAAACATATGGAGAGGCTTGATTGTAATAAAGAGGAGTAAAGGGAAGTGAAATGGACGGCCAAGATTCGACCACGAGGCTTGATGCCCATCCAAAGGCTGCTGAGATTTTGGTGTGATATGGACGAGATAGATGCTTGCGCGTGGGATTTGATTGGTTAGATGCATAATTCTTGATGCACTGACGCTACACTATATCAAGGTATGTTATTGTATTTGCCGTGTATAGAAAGTATAAAAAGGATTCGATCTTAATGATCTCATGAAATCGATTAAGCCATCATGGAAGATTCGGATCCAACGGTCAATATGCATTTTCACTTTTGTGAGTGGAGACAAGCGCCTTAAAATCCGGAAAAGCAACCAATCATAGATCGACAACACTTCGACGATGTCAGCGCCTACGTCATGATGACGTCATCGAGATTCAAATCTAACGGTTTGGATCTGTTGTCCGTTGGTTTAATCGGACGGCTTGGATTATAAGATCTCTTATATGAGATCTACGGTCAGATTTCGCCCTGTTGCGCGCCCGCCGGTGTAGCCTACGCCACTGCACGAAGATTCCATTTCGGGCTATCTCATTGCTCCAACTTCAAAAGGTCATATCTCCTTCATTTTAAGTCGGATTTGGGTGAACCAAGTTGCAGCTTCTTCGTTTTTTCAAGCCCTACACCATGGAAGCAAGAAAAATGGGTTTTGAGTGAAAGAAAGCTACGGTTTTGATAGAGAGCTTCCCTCTTTGTTGGTCCTTGAATGAACATACATTCTTGATGATAAATGTTCTTAGGCCATTAAAGGAGGTAAAAGAGGTGGTTGAAGTGTGTTAATGGTACATTAACTCAAAGCCAAGGAAGAAGAGAAGAAAGCAAGGATGTGTTTGCTTTGAAGAGCAAGAAGCCAAGGAGAGAGAAGGTGTGAGCACCAAACTTGTCAGACAAGTTTCCGGTCATCCTGTGCAATCGGTTGTAGATTCTCAAACCCCTGGATTTTACATTACATGTATGTATATATGTTAGGGTTAGTTGTGGATGAATGTATACATGCTAGGTTAGTTGTGGATGAACTGAAGCATGCTAGCTAGTTGTGGATGCATATGCTAGGCAAAGCTTGACAGAGGGCATTGATATAAGCCCAATTTAATTGTATTATTTATTGTGTGCTTAGTGGTGCTAAGCACCGAGTGGGTGCTCCTGCAGTGGGTGCTACACATTGTATCGGCACTAAGAGTACCATCTCAGTCGCTTGAGAAAATTGGGTGTGGGTGCTCCCGACTGTGGTGCATAAAAGTAGTGTATTGAGTAGGTACGAAGCCTTTCGGGCACTACTCCGGGATGTAGGCAAATTGTCGAACCTCGTAAAAACCCTGTTGTGGGTGTTTGTTGTTTGCATTTGATATTGAAGTCGTGGAATGTGGAAGGGGTGTGCATACTTGGAAGTGCATATGAGAGGCCGAGTGTGCATATGATCGTACAAACAGGACAGTATATCGGTTTTTCTTGGCCGACATCGACGTGTTTTTGGGGATCGAATTGACTCTGATTCACCCCCTCTCGTGATGTCGGTTACAACAATTAAGTGGATCTTCAGATATTTGAGCAAAACTAAAGATATAGGTGTTATGTTTAGTAGCACGGAAAGTTCTATGATTGGCGTGTTATGTTGATTATGACTATGCTGGTGATTTAGACAAGAGGAGGTCTACTACAGGTATGTGTTTACATTGGCTGGTGGACCTATATCATGGAGGGTGATGTTTCTACAATTGCATTGTCCACATGAGGCAAGGTCACACCCCATTCACCCTCAACCGACAGTGACCGAAGTTAACACCGTTAACCCAAACCTGCCAGATCATCGACATCGTATTCCACCACAAAGTACACACACTAACATCAATTCATCGATCAGGAAGACTAAGTTTTACTAAATAATTCCCATATACTTGATACCCAAATGATGATACCATAATTATATACATTTGGGTCCGAAGGCATAATATATACACAAAAAGAATAAAGTTCAAATATCAAGTATATACAGGAAATCATCAAAATCATCAGAGTACACAGCTCGGCTCGGTATCAAGGCTGGAGCTCATGCCTCGAACCGCGTCCAAGAGACACCTCTCACACGCACTACGCCGTGCTCAAACTCCTCGGGGTCCACGCCCTCCTCAGAAACTCATCGTGGGACCCACCCTATGCTCCTCGATGCATGACCGAAAAATCATCTAAAAAGGGGTGCACACGTGGGATGAGCTCACTAGCTCAGTAAGTAGAGAGGTGGACCACACACAACAGTCCACACATCACAACACATCATATGCACTACATGCCATGCAATTCATTATAAATCACATACACCTAATCAACATTACTAAGTCTTTGGTTTTAGTGCTACTACAACCACAAGGCGTATCCGGCACGAGCCGCGAACTCCCTCCTCGATACGCCCATAGGGCTGTTGGAGAAGGCCCACCGTGAGTACTCGGAAAAATAAAGACAATACCGCCCACCGCCTCAAAGAAATGTAAATAAATTAAATGACAAGGCTTGACTCCAGAATTTAAAAGCGACGATTGGCCCTCTTGAAATACCACCGGGTTGCCGACTATCCTACATGACTCGCGGCGTAATGCCTAACCGCCACAAAGGTCCGACAACCGCGACCCTGCTTCCCAAATGGCAACCCAACACCTTAACCCCGTTGGGAAGGGTCGAGCACGGGATGGTGAGAATCCTAATACAAGATGCTCCTATATGTAGTACGATCAAGATAGTGCCACCGTGTCCCATACCACGGGCCACCAATGCATTCGCTTCCAAGCCGACCACGGCATCTAGTCTATCAATGCATTATGCAACATGATGTACACATTCGACATATAACATCTCATTCAATTTGCATTTGAAAAGTAAACATAGCATAAATGCACATCAATGTGAAATGACTAATCTATATAGCATATTCATGATGACATGACTAAATTAGATATAGTTATATGAATGCCAAACAAATGCCTCAAACAAGGCCAAACGTCCTCTCTCCACTTACCAGAAGCGAAAGGATTCCCCTTGACGGGTGAGATCCGAGCGAATCGGTAGGATTTGGTGAACCTAACATAATTGAGATGGGTTAGTACTTCACTATTTTAGAATCAAATTAATGAATTCCGACGTCAAAATCGTGTTTAGAACGTCGAAGAAGGTCCACGTCCGATTTGGGCTCGACGGACCTAAGAATCACATTCGCCACTGTGGGTCGACAATGGGTTGTCTACCCACCGGTCCTACCACGGTTTGGGACCGCGGGTCCATACCCGGTAGGACCCCCGTCCTACCACGTTTGCAGAACCCCGGTCCTCTCGGGGTGCTTCAAGTGGTAGGGACCCAGGTTGTACCCACTGGTTTTAGCGGAAAAACCCCAGTTTCTTCTCAACTTCCTCCATTCCTTGGGGACCCAAATGGGGCTTTTCTCAACCCATTCTTCACACCTTTAAAGTCCTATAGGATGGTTCTAGCTTAGATCTAAGTTAGATTCGAGTGAGGGGAACCATCTTACCTTCTTTGCTCAAGAATGACTTCAAACCCTCCAAATCACTTCCAACTCACAATGCTCCTTCTACCTTGTCAATATCTCTTCAAATCCTTCAAGATCAACACATAAATCATCTATTTAACCTTAGATTCATCATTTCAAAGGGTGTTTACAAGATCTTAAGAAACCATACTCAATCAAGGGTTTAAAGCGGGTATGGTTAATGTTCATAAAATCCAACTTTTCTTACCTCCAATCGTAGATCTCGAGTTGAAGATTACTCTCCAGCACCGAATGGCAAGATCGAGCTTCGCGCCACCTGAAATCCTTCATTTCTTCCTCTTCCTTCCTTCTTCCCTTTCTTTTTCTCTCCTCTTTACTTTTCTCACCAAACGCATGAGGGTAATAAATGGAAAGAAAAGAAATCATAAAGTCTTATATACTATTCCTAATTAAGTGAATAGTGTCGGATGGGTCACTCGTGGGTGGGTGTACCCACCGTCATACCCACGAGAGTCAAAACTTGGGATTTTGACGGGCTCGACCTCGCTCAAACCCCACCTCAGGCATACATTGTAGCATACGTATATATCTTAAAATACAAATATAATACCTGTTTATCCGTACATAGCCTTATGGTAGGTGCACGTACACGGTTTGGGCACTCCGCCTCTTCTGCACGGCTCGACTTGTCGGGCCAGCCGGTGTTTAAGGTCACCCGTGCTATCATAGCCCATAAGGAACCCGCTCTAATATCCTCTGGATCGGTTCCTGCATGGTTAAACCGGTTCAATCACGAAATCAGACGGGTTTAAGAAGCGGGATATTACATTACCCCCCCTTCTAAAAAATTTCGTCCTCGAAATTTGCATACCTGGTTGATCAAAAAGATGAGGGTACTTGGCTCGCATTTCTTCTTCTACCTCCCAAGATGCTTCTTCAAGTGAATGATCAGCCCATCGCACCTTTACATAGGAAATGGAGCGGTTGCGAAGGGTTTTCACCTTCCGGTCCAAAATTTCATGGCTCGATAGTCATATCGCTTCTAGGTACCCGTTCCACGGGTAGTACATGAGATGGATCATGCACGATTCTTCAAAGATGGATATATGGAATACATTGTGAACACTTCCAAGCTAAGGTGGCGAGCAAGCATGTAGGCTATGAGCCAACCCGGACAAGATCTCAAATGGTCCCATGTATCTTGGGCTCAACTTCCCTTCGTGAAACCTTTGCAAACCTTTAGTAGGAGAGATCTTGAGAAATACCTTTTCTCCGGCTAAAATTCAATCTCCTTCCTCGGGTGTCCGATAGCTCTTTTGACGGATCGAGCTGCTTTAATCCGTTCTCTAATAACGTCGACCTTGTCACAAGTCATTTGGATCATCTCAGTCCTAACATTCGACGCTCACCTACCTCATCCCAATACAAAGGAGTTCCGCACTTTCGCCATATAACGCCTCATATGGAGCCATCCCAATTGTAGCTTGGTAACTGTGTTATATGCAAACTCCATAAGAGGTATATATTCTTCCCAACGCCACTGTCTCCATTGCACATGCTCGAGCATGTCTTCTAATATATGTATGGTTCGCTCCATCGACCGTCGTCGTGGGTGAAAAGCCGTACTCAAATTCAGCTGTGATCCCAAGGCACGCTGCAAGCTTTTCCAAAATCTGGAAGTGAACCTTGGGTCCCTATCTGAAACAATGCTCACTGGCACTCCATGTAAACGCACTATGTTGTCCATGTAAAGTTGTGCTAGTCTGGTCATGGAGAACTTGGTCTTGATAGGAATGAAGTGGGCAGTCTTGGTAAGCCGATCCACAATCACCCATATCGCATCCATTCCCTTAGGTGTACATGGTAGTCCGGTGACGAAGTCCATTGTAATCCTTTCCCACTTCCATTCTGGTACTGGGAGTGGCTGAAGGGTACCATAAGGTCGATGCCTCTCAGCTTTCACCTTCTGGCAGGTAAGACAAGTCGCCACATATAAAGCTATGGTGACTTTCATGCTTGGCCACCAGTAACTCTGTTTGAGGTCTTTGTACATTTTGGTACTTCCTGGGTGGAGTGAGTACTTGAGCTATGTGCTTCTTCTCACGATTTTATCCTCAGATATCCAAATCATCGGGTACACACAACTGCTCAAACATCAATGCCCCATCACCGCTAAAGTAAAATCTGGGTCGTTCATTGTTTGGTCTTGAACCTTAACTCTGATCCGCTGCAATTTAGGATCCAAGGGTTGCTTCATTATCACCTCTTGCCTAATTGCCGGATGCACCTGTAGAGCCGATAAGGACACCGTCAACCACTTAAGGTTTTCTGGTTGAGGTTCAAGCTCTAAGGTTGCCCCTTCATACAAGAGGGTTTCATCCATTAGCATCGCCTCTTGCACAAGTGGTGAGCTGACTGCTAAGTATGAGAGCGACACAGTCTGTGTCTTCCGACTCAATGCATCCGCCACTACATTAGCCTTGTCGGATGATATTCAATATCGCATCATAATCCTTCATGAGTTCAAGCCATCTTCTCTCTCATATTCAAGTCCTTCGGTTGAAGAAGTATTTCGTGCTCTTGTGGTCACCGATATCTCACACTTCTCCCCATACAAATAATGTCGCCAGATCTTAAGGGCAAAATGACGCTAGTTCCAAGTCATGAGTGGGGTAATTCTTCTCATATTCTTTTAGTTGTCGGGATGCATATGCTATTACCTTCCCACGCTGCATGAGAACACAACCCAAACCAACTTTGGAAGCATCGGTATAAACGTCATTCCACCTGCCTCGTGAATGGTCAAGAAAAGGGCCACCAACTTTCTTTCAATTCTTGGAAGCTCTTCTCACATTCCTCGCCATGAATTTCACACCCTTTTAGTCAACTTGGTCATTGGTGCCGAGATCCGAGCAAAATTTCGATGAAACGCCGTAGTATCCAGCCAAACCCAAGAAGCTTCTAATTTCAGAACATTTTTGGGGGCTTTCCCATTCCACTCTCGCTTTTACCTTAGCAGATCTACTTGATTCGCTTTAGACACTACGTGCGGAATCCAACTTGTTCAGCGTAATTCACACTTCTGTACTTGGCAAACAACGTTGATCTCTCAACCTCGCAACACCATTCTCAAGTGTTGAGTGTGCTCCCCCCGGTCTTGGAGTAGATCAAGATATCGTCAATAAAAACAATTACCCATTTGTCGAGCACATCCTGAAATACTCGATTCATCGATCCATAAATGCCGGCATTGGTTAACCCAAGGACAACACTAGGAACTCATAATGGCCGACGAGTCCTAAATGCTGTTTTGGGTATATCACTACTCTTTATCTTGAGTGATAATAGCCGGACCAAGGTCTATCTTTGAAAATACTCGCTCCCCGAATCGATCAAATAAATCATCAATGCGTGGCAATGGATACCGGTTCTTAATGGTTAACTTATTCAATTCCCGGTAATCTATGCACATACGCAAACTACCATCCTTCTTCTTGACAAACAACACCGGGGCACCCCAAGGTGAAACACTTGGGCGAATAAACCCCTTTTCCAATAGTTCCTGCAACTGCATCTGCAACTCCTTCAATTCAGCTGGTGCCATCCTATATGGAGCCTTAGATACCGGAGCTGCCCGAGGAGTCAAGTCTATGGAAAACTCCAACTTCCGTCGTGGTAAATGCATCAGATCATCTGGGAAAACATCGGGAAACTCTTTAACCACCTTTACTTCTTCTAGAGGTGTAACTCTTGCATCAACATCGAGTACCGAGGCTAAGAAACCCTGACATCCACTTTCTAGCAACTTTACCGCTTGGAGAGCGGAGACAAGGACCTTCCTCACCCTTTTCATTGTATCTGCTCGGTACACCCACTCTTTCCCTTCGACATCTGTCACCTTAATCAGCCTTTCCGCACAGATCACGTTAGCTCGATGAGCCGACAACCAATCCATACCCAATATAACATCAAAATTCTGCATATTGAACTTAATGAGTTGTGCATCAAAGTTCTTCCCACTAATCTCCACCGGGCACGGCCCATACACTTCCTTCAATCGTCAATTTTACCAAGAGGGCATACTAACAATCATTCCATGGTCTAGGATCCTGGGTGACATCCCAAGTTTCCCTACAAATCTCTTAGATGCGAAGGAATGAGTAGCTCCTGAATCAAATAAAACATAGGCTGGTATGCCCGATATGGGTAGGATACCTAATATAACAATGTGTATTAATTTCAGCAGGTCATCATATAAATCATAATGAACTTCTTAATTTAAAATGTACTCTATAACTTCAGATCTAGCCTCACTTCCTCGGCTGATAGGCATACATCCTTCCTCGGTTGATTGCCTCGAGGTAAGGGAGGTTGACGCAGAGGGCTGACCGGAGGGTAAGGCTGGTCGGCCCGACAATTTTTCGTATAATGCCCATAGGAATGGCGTTGAAACAACGAATCAGACGTCAGAATCGAGCGGGCCCCTCCACTTGACCGCAGATGGAGGTCGAGGTGGCCTTGAATCAGGGTGCCACACTAGTGTTCGGGAAAAGGGATAGAACCAACCACCAACCGGCCTAGAAGGGTAGCCAGATGGCCTATAAGGCAGCCTATACATAGGCCCGTAATCGTATGATCCACGGTATGCTTTGGAGGAATTTCCGATCCGGGAATGGATTCGTTCTCTTCCAATCCGGAGTGAGGGACTGTTCACCCTTTTGCTTATCTTCCATTGTTTTGGCCTTCTCATAATCCGCCATATTCGTCAAATCCAAGACTTCAAGCATGCCCAATCGATGCTTTTAGGCCTTTTAGGAACCTTGCCCCTTTCTTCACTGCTCGCATATGCCTTGGGGCGAAATGGAACAAACTTTCGAATTGTTGCGATATTCAAGGAGCTTACCTCCTTGAGTTAAGGCCATGAACTCGCCTCCTTCCGATCTCCAAATCGGATAATGGTTATCCAAGAACAATTCCTTGAACTCGCTCCCAAGTAGGCTCGATGAGCAGCCATCAATATAGGTTTGGAGGCTTGCCACCAAGAATTTGCCTCTTTCTTGAGTTGCAACCCAAAGAGATAAGTTTCGGGCACCCGGGCACTCAAGCACCTCAAATATCTTCTCCAATTCTTGGATCCATTGATCCGGTTCTAGAGGATCACTCCCCACCTTAGAGAATACCGGGTAAGTTCCTCTTGAACGACTCTACACCTTGACGTATTACTCGTCAGGGAAGTTAGGAGCATGGGAGGATAGTAGGAGTATGGATGAGGCATCCCATGCCGAGGAATACAAATGGTGGGATTGGAGGTGTACCCACTTGTGGTCCCGCCTCGACCCTGCTGTGGGTCTCAGGAGTGAGTACCCGGGAGGTTGACCCGTTGAGAAAAATCCAAGTTTGTCGGATGGCGCATAAATGCTTGCTCTTTTCAAGCATTTGTTGTTGGAAAGCTTGTTGGGACCTCCGAATTATGTAGCAACATCTCCTGTAATGACCGTGGAGGGTCCGAGGTGCCATAGGTGGGTCCCCATGTGCCCCACCCCACCAAGGGTCTCGGAGGTAGTGGAGGTGAGGTGTGCCCCACGTAACGGGCCCCCCTAGGATTTTGTGGTCGATCACCCGACGAGGACCCCATGAGGTACCCGCATTACTACCGGATCTAGTACGTACCATCGTATCCTTGTACCTGGAACATATCACACACCATATTGGTTAAACACCATAGACTGATTTAGGCACACAATCATATGCCATTATAGGAGGTGTTGTAGTGTATGATAGCCTGTAATTAATCATAGCTCAATTCCAAGACACAGGCAAAGTTCACAACATACATGCTAATGGTCCCACTTGACCATAGCATATTGATCATAGGAATAATATCCACCATAAAACCAATGAAATCATAATAGGAGAAGAGAATGGAAAAGACAAAAGAAGGAAAATTTCAAAATTTTCAAAATTTTCCTTGCCCTAACCGGGGGATGAACCATGGTAGGGACCCGGGTCCCAACACCCCAAACCGGCGGGTGTCACTGGCGGTAGGGACCCGGTCCGCCCCTGTCCTGCCTGTTAAAGACTAACAGGCCATTCGCCCTGTTTTGTCTCGTCGCCTCACCCTCTCCCTCTCTTTCTTCCTTTCCTTTTGGACGATTTTGGGGGTCTACTCAAGGCCCTACTCATGATTCCACTCATCCACACGGCGCTTTAGTGAAGAGTCAACTCCTCTCATCCAAGTAAGTTCTTCTTCTTCTCCTTTTTCCGAATTTCAAATTGGGTGAATTGCTTGAATAGGATTTACTTTTTAGGCTTTCTTTCTCTATTTTTCACCATAGAATAGTTTTTCCATGTGTTTATGATGATTCTCTGGCTCATTTGTAGCGTATAGGAATTATCTCTCTTTTTGGGAGAAAAGCCCCAAATTGGTGCCCTAGGTTCCCAAATTTGGGGTTTCTTCAATCCTAAATCTTTTGCTCCAATTGACGACTCCTTTGTGATGCATTTCGCTTGTTTTACGCTAGATATGATTTAGATTTCATTGAATCATCCATTATGCTTGAAATCCCCATGTATTCCCCATGAAAATTCCTATTTTTGTCTTGGTTTCCTAAATTTTCATCCCATACTTGTATTCTTCTAATTCCATAACCTATTTGGGGTATGTTCTTGCAAATTTCGACATCCCACTACGGTGGCATTTCGTTCTAGACCCTAGGTTTCAAACTTTCACTCCATTCTGTTCCAATTTGCACAATGGACTTGAATTCCCCCATTTCATTCATGCCTATTGTTTTTTTTTGCTGTCCTTTGCTGTCATTTTACTGTTTTGGCACATTTCCATGCGTTGCCATCACCATGTTTCATGTCATAAGTTTCTATCCTTCCTAGATCGTTGCCGCCCATTTTGCAGAATTGGGTTTTGATTTCCTTTTATGCTGCCTTGTTCTTTCTGTCGTACTAACCCTACTTCCCTTTCTTATTCCCAGATGTCTTCACGCCCCAGAGGACCATCTTCCTCCGGCCTCGACGAAGACCACCGCTTTAAGCGGAAAGTGGGAGACCAGACTTCAACTCCTCGCACAGAAGACTCGACTCCGGCCCCGACCCTTCAGACTATGATGAGGAGCACTTCACTAGTGCGGCCGCAGCCTAACGGCCCAACTTCCCAAGGGGCTGTTGATGGAAAAGACCGTGGTAGTCGAGGACTTCCACAAGGCCGAGCTTCAGAGAGGTTCTCAAGATTGGGCCGGGACTCGATTCTTCGTGGACCGACCATGCTACGAGCAGCTCGTCTGGCCGGTTTTATTGAAACCCTCAAGGTGTCAGATCAAGACGGGAATTCACCATCGCAGCTTGGTGAAGGAGTGGATATCCACGACGGTAGGCACCTTGGCCAAGATATTGGGTATATCGGCAGGGACACCGATACTCTGCCCCCTGTGAGTAGGCCTCGGGACCGTTCATGAGCATGGAGACCCCGGACTTCATCTACGAGACCATCTGGGCAGCAGCCGCCCGAGTCCGAGACATCTTTCTTCCCCGAGGTCCGTCTCTTCGCCCGTGATTCAGTTCAACTGCTCCCGAGGAGGTCATCGGAACGAGTAGGTTTCATGGCGGCCATTGCTTTTTGTATCTTCACGCCCAGAGGGAGGCGGGAGCACTTGTGCCTTCCCTATATCATCCTCCGAGCGATGGAGCATCATGCTTCCCACCGAGGACGGAGGATTCCCATACGGCAGGATCCTCACCAGAATCTTCGAGTTCTTCGGGTGAATCTGAAGGGGAGGGAGGGGAAGACCCCGCCGATAGGTTCGACGGAGCAACCTCTTGAAGATGAGTCTCCATACCCTCATGGATTCACCTCCTAGATCAGGAGCTCAGAGAGGTAGGGGTAGGAGGGCTGCCCCTATGGTGGATGTCCCCATGGAGGAGAAGTCCAGTGAGGTGGATGAGGACTACGTTCCTCGACGAGGAGGAGGAGCCGATGGGTGGTGGCATCCCGAGGAGGCGCCTCAGAGTCGAGAGGTCCGGGTCCTAGTTCTTCCAGGCAGCCCCACCATATGGAGCCCCACCACCGGGAGTGGTGACTCGACTATGAGGACAGAGCCTCCATGCGGGCCTTGCGATGGCTGTGTTCGACATCGAGGCGGCCGGACGAGATTGCCTCTGTGCACTCACCTTGGAGGATTCCTTCCGTAGGTCGGGTCAGACTTGGACACTGTGGCCACCGCTATCTCAAGCAGACTATGGCCGGCTTCGGAGAGAAGTACGGGTGGTGAACGCGAGGTTCGATTATTACGATCACCACTTCGGCGTCAACTCCAGGCCTCCGGCGAACGTGGTGATCATCGACGACGATGACGACGACCAGTGAGGGCTTGGCTTGCCCACCCAGCTGTTTATCCATTTTCTCTCTTTTTGTAGACATTGTGTATTTATTTATCTCATTCTTTGTAATTGCAATGTAACTTGATTTCATTTATGGAATAAAATCTCTTTGGATAATGGATTATTGTGGTGTTTTCATATGTGGAATACCTGTGTGGTTTTGTGGTGATGTGATTTTTCTATCTGTGCCCTTGGTTATATTATTATCTGTTGTTTATCAGGTTTTTGTGTAAAATTTTTGGAAATCTCATTTTACGTGCTATGTCCGAAATTCGCCAACATAGTACTTTATAGGTTATAGTACCATCCTAATCACCTTTTATCTACACTCACGCATGCCATGAATGCAACTTATAATATAACCCCACTTTTATACTTTCTTTCTTTGACTTTTAAATCTTTAAAGCTTTTACCTTTACCCAACCCCATTTTTCCTATTATAGAATCTACGGGATTCTAATGGTATGTCAGGAGGAAGCAGCATCACCCCTCGATACCACCGCTTGTCACACCCCGCTCACCCGAACGAGGTGACCGAGTTAACACCGTTAACCCAAACCCGCCAGATCATCGACATCAGATTCCACCACAAAGATACACACACTAACATCAATTCATCGATCGGCGAAGACTAAGTTTTACCAGAATAATTCCCATATACTTGATACCCAAATGATGATACCATAATTATATACATTTGGGCCCAAGGCATAATATATACAAAAAAAGAATAAAGTTCAAATATCAAGTATATACAGAAATCATCAAAATCATCGAGTACACACCCTGGCCCTTGGATCAAGGCCGAGCTCACTGGCCTCGAACCATTGTCCCAAAAGACTCTCACACGCCTAGCCCACGCCGTGCTCAAACTCCTCGGGTCCACCACCCTCCTCAGAAACTCGATCGGGGACCCACCCCATGCTCCTGGGATGCATGACCGCAAAATCATCTAAAAAGGGGTGCACACGTGATGAGCTCACTAGCTCAAGAAGTAGAGAGGTGGACCACACACAAATCCACACATCACAACACATCATATGCACTACATGCCATGCAATTCATTATAAATCACATACACCTAATCAACATTACTAAGTCTTTGGTTTAGTGCTACTACAACCACAAGGCGCGTATACTGGCACGAGCCGCGAACTCCCTCCCCTGACACGCCCATAGGGCTGTTGGAGAAGGCCCACCGTGAGTACTCGAAAAATAAAGACAATGCCGCCCACCGGCTCTCAATGAAATGTAAATAAATTAAATGACAAGGTCGACTCAAAGAATTTAAAAGCGACGATTGGCCCTCTTGAAATACCACCGGGTTGCCGACGTCCTACATGACTCGGGCGTAATGCCTAACCGCCACGTTGTCCGAACAACCGCGACCCCGCTTCTCCCCAAATGGCAACCCAACACCTTAACCTCGTTGGGAAGGGCGAGTACGGATGGTGAGAATCCTAATACCGCATGCTCCTATATGTAGTAAATCAAGATAGTGCCTCCGTGTCCCATACCACGGGCCACCAATGCATTCGCTTTCCAAGCCGACCACGGCATCTAGTCTATCAATGCATTATGCAACATGATGTCCACATTCAACATATAACATCTCATTCAATTTGCATTTGAAAAGTAAACATAGCATAAATGCACATCAATGGTGAAATGACTAATCTATATAGCATATTCATGATGACATGACTAAATTAGATATAGTTATATGAATGCCAAACAAATGCCTCAAACAAGGCCAAACGTCCTCTCTCCACTTATTGTAGCGCATAAGGATTCCCTTTCGAGACGGGTGAGATCCGAAGCGAATCGGTAGAATTTGGTGAACCTAACATAATTGAGATGGGTTAGTACTTCACCATTTTAGAATCAAAATTAATGAATTCCGACGCCAAAATCGTGTTTAGAACGTCGAAAGAAGGTCACACGTCCGATTTGGGCTCGATCGACCTAAGAATCACATTCGCCACTGGTGGGTCGAGCAGTGGGTTGTCTACCCCCCGTCCTACCGGTTTGGGACCAGGGGTATACCCCGGTAGGACCCGCCGGTCCTACCCGGTTTGGCCGAACCCCGGTCCTCTCGTGGGTGCTTCTCGAGTAGGGACCCACGGTTTACCCGGGTTTTGGGGAAAAACCCCGCTTCTTCTCAACTTCCTCCATTCCTTGGGGACCCAAATGGGGCTTTTTCAACCCATTCTTCACACCTTTAAAGTCCTATAGGATGGTTCTAGCTTAGATCTAAGTTAGATTCGAGTGAGGGGAACCATCTTACCTTCTTTGCTCAAGAATGACTTCAAACCCTCCAAATCACTTCCAACTCACAATGCTCCTTCTACCTTGTCAATATCTCTTCAAATCCTTCAAGATCAACACATAAATCATCTATTTAACCTTAGATTCATCATTTCAAAGGGTGTTTACAAGATCTTAAGAAACCATACTCGAATCAAGGGTTTAAAGCGTGGGTATGGTTAATGTTCATAAAATCCAACTTTTCTTACCTCCAACTGATCTCGAGTTGAAGATTACTCTCCGACCGAATGGCAAGATCGAGCCGCGCCACTAAATCCTTCCTTTCTTCCTCTTCCTTCCTTCTTCCCTTTCTTTTCTCTCTCCTCTTTACTTTTCTCACCAAACGCTTGAGGGTAATAAATGGAAAGAAAAGAAATCATAAAGTCTTATATACTATTCCTAATTAAGTGAATAGTGTGGATGGGTCACTGGTGGGTGGGTGTACCCACCGGTCATCCCACCCGAGAGTCAAAACTTGGGATTTTGACCGGCTCGGACCTCGCTCAAACCCCACCTCGTGCATACATTGTAGCATACGATATATCTTAAAATACAAATATAATACCTGCTTATCCGACATAGCCTTATGGTAGGTGCACGACACGGTTTGGGCACTCCGCCTCTTCCGGCATCGGCTCGGACTTGTCGGGCCAGCCGGTGTTTAAGGTCACCCGTGCCATCATAGCCCATAAGGAACCCGCCTAATATCCTCTCGGATCGGTTCTCGCATGGTTAAACCGTTCAATCATGAAATCGACGGGTTTAAGAAGGGGATATTACAGCGAGTACATGACAAAGCTTGAGGCCGCCAAGGAAGGAGTCTAGTTTGGACTGGTTCGTGAGTTGGGGTTGGAGCAAGGAGGTCAGTGTTACATTGTGACGATAGTGCCATACATCTTGCAAAGAATCGGTGTTTCATGCAAGGACAAAGCATATTGATGTGAGATTTCACAAGATCGTGGGAGCTTGTGAAGGCGTATTCACTTGAGAAAATTCTCTGATCTCAACTCGTAGATATGTTTACAAAGCCGTTACTACGGAGAAGTTCGAGTCCTATTTACAAATCCGCTTACACCTTCAGAACTCACATTGCTTTGGTGTGTCCCTCATCTTCAACAATGAAGGACAGAATTCAAGCCAAGGTGGAGATTGTTGGTGTATGATGTCTTGTATTCCGTCGCAGTTTAATCCAGGGAGTACTGGTACAACACCTAGACAGGTAGAACGGTGGTCCCGCTTAGCCGATTAGCGGCCGTGGGGGTTGGGGAAGGAGGGCCCCCAGATAGGGTGGTGTGGGGCACCGCCTCAATTTTTTATTTGAGGGCAATTGTAGTTTAATCGGATTAGGTTTTTGGCTATATATTTGTAGCGAGGGTATCTTTCTCTTGCAAGCAATACACGAGAGGTGTGAGATAGGAGAACCCTATTCTCCATTGATAGTGAAGCGGATCTTATCTCACCGGAGACGTAGGAAACCTTGCAACCTCGTAAAATCCGTGTGCATTGTTTGTTTTGTTTTTCCATTATCTTCGCATCGCTTTTAGGGTTGCGTTTCTACAATGGTGGTGGTGGTGGTGTGGTAATGGTAGAGGTGGTGGTGGTGATGGTGGAGGTTCAAGAGTCAGAATATCGGCATTTTTAAGTGTTTTTTTTTGTCCTAACGCCTTCAAATTGTTTCTCAAATGGCCATAAGAAGTGCTTTTTTTTCTTATTCTTTTTTTTTTTTTACAAGTTCATTTTAAAAAAACAACAACAACAGATTAGACAACATGTACATGCTCCATTCCAAATCTATTAAAAAGAAAACACAAAAATAGCATAAGCAATATTTTTTTAGCATGCCATATAACCCTTTAGTATCCACTTTTGAAAGTCTCTATTTTGAGCATGCATACCGATCATAACCTTAGTATAAAGGTCAGCTCTGCGTTCCTCTCTCAACGGGTAAATTTGAAGTCAAATATGGTAGACCCTAGTACTAGCTTCGATAAATTTTTCCTTACTTTGATTTTCTTTTTTAGGGGTGGGGTGGGGTGGGGTGGGGTGGGGTGGGGGGGGGGTGGGGTTATCTTTCTCTTGGTATTGGAAGGCCATACAAATTTCATGAGCCAAGCTAAGCCTAACTGAAAGTTGGGAGGCCATCATGTAAATATGACAGGC
>JAJSZK010000164.1:0-20923 GCA_022985045.1 Macadamia tetraphylla | reverse complement strand
AAGCATGTTGGAGATAAAATCCCAGCTAATGGTGTCAAAAGCCTTGTGGATATCAATCTTGAGGAGAGTCACAGGGGAGTGGGACTTATGAACGAAACTGCGAACAATCTCATGACAGAGCATGATGTTATTAGAATTACTCCTGCCAGCAATGAAGGCCGATTGGTTTGGGTTGACGAGGGATTCGATTACTTTCTGAGTCCTGTTGGCAAGGATTTTGGCCACAAACTTATAGAGGATATTGCACAGAGAAATGGGCCTAAAATCATTCATGGAGACTGCTCCATCCTTTTTAGGGATGAGGCAGTGGAAGGTATGGTTTACCCCTTCAATTTGATTTTGGTTGAAGAAAAAACTCTGAACCGCAGAAATAAGGTCATTTCTGATGGTACTCCAGTAGGCAGAGAAGAAGCCCATGCTAAAACCATCAGGGCCCAGGGCTTTGTTGGATTTGTGGGAAAGAATGGCTGAGATTATTTCCTCCTCACTGGGGATGGATTGGAGAAAAGGAATAAAATCAACGGGGACGGATTTGTTGAGGAGATTCTGGGGGATGGGGTGGAAGTGAAAGGGGGGGACTAAAGAGCCTTGGAAGTGAGAGATGGCTTCAGCCTTGATGTGATCTAGGGAAAAGAGTTCAGCCTCGGAGGAGGAGACAAGCATCGAGATGGAGTTGGCATCATTTCTAGCTTTGAGAGCGTGATGGATATAAGCTGAGTTGGAAACACCCAATTCAAGCCATTTGATGCGGGCTTTTAGCGCAAGAAGCTTTCTTCCTGCTCAAGCAACAAGGCTAAATCATAAGTGGTAGATTTCTTTTCCTCAACAAGGATAGGGTTGAGGAGATCGTTCTGGATTCTAGATTAGATGGAGTAGAGTTTGTCCCATGCAGAAGAGACCCGAGAGGTGATGTTCCCAAAGGTGGAGTTCCAAAGCTTTAAAGCAATTTTCACACTCTTGAGTCTGGAGGCAAAAGAAAGGAGAGGGAAAGAAGAAAGGGGGCTATGGTTATGCCAAGCACTAAAGACAAGGGAGTGGAAATCTGGGTGGAAAATCCACATGTCAAAAATTTGAAAGGTTTAGCCAAAGGAGCGGAAGGGGATGACATGTAAAGAGATGGGCATGTGATCAAAGATCCCAGGAAAACCAAAACTAGCATGAGAAAAGGGGAAAGAGTCAAGCTAGGCTTCATTAATGAGGGCTCTATCAAGCTTACATGCCACACAAAGATTACCAGATCTTCTGTTGTACTAAGTGAGCTTGACTCCAGACCATCTGAGATCAGTAAGATTAAGATCGTCAATGCAATCATTGAAGGAGTCAATGACCTAAGAATCAATGGGGTTGCCCCCTGCTTTTCATGGCTAAATCGAATAGCATTGAAGTCTCCTGAGATGTCCCAAGGACTGGGGCCCAGGGTGTTGGCAAAGGAAAGAAGATCATCCCAAAGAGAGGACTTGAGGGAGGCTTGGTTGTGAGCATAAACAATGGAGAGGAAGCAAATGAATGGGCCGGAGTGATGTGAGATTGAGATGTGGGTAACTTAAGTTGAGGAGGAAAGGCTAGTTATGGTAAGAAAGGCGAGGTCCCAGAGAATCCAGATTCTTCCATTCGAGCTGTGATGATAATTGGAGAGGAAGGACCATTTGGGGGCAATTGAGGAAGCAATATGTGTCGCATTGGCCTCAAGAACCCTGGTTTCCAAAGGGCGACAGAGGTTGGACTGAGAGGAGCGAATTAGAAACTTGATTTCAACTTTAGCCGAGGAATTGAGACCTCAGACATTTCAAGTGGTCTAAGGGATCACTGAGAACTAGTAGGAGTGGGCATTAGACGCTTAGATGAGCTACGAGGGGTGATGGGGGTGGAGAGACCAGTGGAGGAGGGAGGGCGGTGGCTGTAACCAATGACAGGGGTGGTGGTAGATGTGGATGATGATCTGGTGTTAATGGATGAGCTTTTTGTTTATGTTTCCAAGGGTGTAGAGTGGAGGTTTTGTTGGTGGTAGAGGGAGGGTTATGTTTGGCAAGTTGAATTGGTTGAAGGGTGGTTGGTGTCTCATCCAGGGAAGGGATCAACAGAGTATTCTGAGTGGTTTGGCCAGTTATGCTTAAGGGATCAATTTGGATTGAATTAACAGTCAATGAGCCATTGAAGATGGGGTTTATTCCAGAGGTCGTAAGGCCAGAGTTCTTCAACTGTGTCACTGAGATGGTGTCACCATTTGCTGGGTAGCATTCTGAATGGAGGAGAGCACTTCTGGGTCTCCTGAGTGCATATTGGTCAAACTAAGAGGAGTGTCCAACATCGTGGGTAGTTCTATAGTCGAACGAGGGCTAGAGGAAGCTGGAGAACCTTTAGAGGATGCTACGGGGCCTTCTGAGGCCTGACGAGAAGCTGTGTGGCCTTCCAAGTCTTCATGAGTAGCTTCGAGGCCTTCCAAGTCTTGACGAGGAATATTAATGGCATCATGATCTTCAATGAGGGCTGCCGGATTAGAAGTGGTGGCAACCAGGGAGTCGCAGATAGAACATCAGAGATCCCAGGCGGCGAAGCAACATCAATTGGAGAGTGAGAGATCTCGCCGACTAACGGAGGGGAGATAGGAGCAGGGGCCTGAGCACTGGTGGTTGTAATCAAAGATGAACCTATAGCAGAGGGGTGTCTGTCGGAAGCAGTCCAACAGGGAGCGATCGTGAGTGAAGAGGCCAAGTTGAGTGGCTTGGGATATGGGTTAAGTTGAATGGGTGGATCAGGTTAAGGAATAGGATAGGTAGGCCGGGTTAGAGGATCGGGTTGTGGGTTATGAGCAAATAGGATGTTGGGTCAGTTTGTGGGTTTGGGTTAGTGGGTTATTTTAAAGGTTGGGTCGGGTTGTAGAGGTTACCCAGGTAAAGGGGGTGGTCCGATGGGTATTTGAAGAACTAGTATAAATTGGCTGCGAGGGACGAAGTCTGGTTCAATGTTGGACCGGGTGTGCAAATTCATTGGAGGCTGAGAATAAGGAGGTAAAGAAGGGTTGGAATGTTCCACCAATGATGAAGAAGAATAAGCAGAGGGTACAGAGCCAGGGAGTGGCAAAGGAGGGGAAAGGACAGTTTTGGGGATGCGGGTGATATCGCCAAAGTAAGGGTGTCAATTGGTGCGGTTTTGATTCGGTTCCAAATGATGATAAGGTGGACCATAACCGAACCTAAAACCAACTCGGTTCCATATTTAGATATTCAAACCGATTCAATTCGGCTCAATTCGATTTCGGTTCCAATTCGGTTATGATATGCAATTTTATTCGGCTTTATACCTTGGTTTTAGTTCTATTATGAAAACGGTTCCACTTTTGAACCATGATTGTGATGGACCAAAGGCCATAATGGGCTCAAGTTATGGGCCTTATGGCCGTTGCTAACTCCAAAATTATCTTAGCTTATAAATATGTGATGATAAATTGTAAGAAATACTTACCACATAAAAAAAAAAGAGCTTGCAAAATACACTCTTGAATGATAAGAGCAATTCGTTTCGGTTTCGGTTCAAACTGACGGTTCTAAAACCCTAAACAAAAATTGAGCCGAATAGCATACTCACATATTCAAACCAAATTTGAATCGAATAAATTCGGTTCAATTAATTTGACTCGATTTCGATTTCGCTTATTCGATTTCGGTTTGAAATTGACACCCTTATGCCAGAGAGGCTCGATTGTCTGATCTGAACTTCAGGAGGCAGAGAACCTAAGTGTGGAAGTGACTGCTCAGAGGCCAAAGCAGGTTCTGACGTCTCCAGAACCGAGAATGGATTATACCCAACCGGTAAAAGCACCGTCGAAGGACCAGTGGTCATGGCATTCAAGGCTGTCGTCAATGACACTTCCGTAAGGAGATAGAGGTATTTTCCTGTAACGAAGGGATCTGATTCCTGCTATTTCTAATTCTGCTACTGCTGATGGGAAGGTTTATGGAAGAAACTGACTGAGAGAGGTCTCGAGATGGAGCATTTGTGGCTACTGGGTTTTGGTTGCAGAGATTGTTCGATGCGGTGGGGATGATTTTCAAACAGCGAGAAGTTTTATGGCCAAAACAATTGCATGAAGAGCAGACAGGGGGGACCCATTCGTAAGATACATCTTGAATGAATGAAAACCCTTCTCCATCCATCACAGTAACAGGAGAGGGAATATTGGAACTTGCTTGCACTTCGATACAAATTCTGGCATAAGATAACTTGCCCATAATGTTTTTTTGCCGATTCGAGTACAGCGGCTTGCCAATTAGAGAACCGATTATACTGAGGCCTTTGGCACACCAATAATGGAGGAGATTAGGGAATGAGACCCAAAGTGGAATGGTGGTAGGCCCTGCTTTGCTGAACGAAGAATGAGGTTCCCATTGTTTAATAAATAATGGCTTCTTTCCGACATACCAGGGACCACCATCCGATATAAAAGCTTTTTTTGATTCATCGTCGAAGTTAAACATGAAGGTACCGTTTGTCAAGCATGTAAATGGATATAGAGTATATCGGTTTCCATTGCTTTATCAATGGAGCTTTGACCAAGGTGAAGGGGGGCTTGCTTCCAAGGAAAGTGCTTATGATGTAGTTCTTCCACTTGTGGATCTTTGAGTCCAGAAGTCCAGGGGCACAACTGGGGAGGAGTGTTGGTTATCAGAAGGGGTGGAGGATGATACCACAGAGGCGTAGGATCAGTTACCAGGAGGAGGATTTGGATGAGGAGGAGGGGAGGGAGGAGGCAAGGATTCAATAGAGGTGGGGAGGGAGGACACAAAGGAGAGGGAGCTGTCGACAACAAAGGTTGCCAGAGGGGAGGGGGTCATAGGAAGGGGCTATGGCATGAGTGGCTAGGGGATCGTACTTGGTGTTCTATGAGGATAGATTAGTTCCGTCCGGACCGCAGTGGTAAAATTGGTATAGGTAGGGTAGGAGTGTCCAACATTGATCTATTATTGTGCTTAGTAATAGTGTTTGCCTTCCCCTAGGCCAGCATCATGTGTTACACGAGTCTTACACAAGCGGTCCGTATGATTTCAACCCACATCATGTGTCTGTATGATTTGAACCATATCCTGTGTTAACAAACCACATACTATTACCTATTGAGCTAAGATGAACAAATGGCCAAACTATTTCCCCTATTTTCTTTACATAAGCTATCTTTGTGTCTCATGTCATGTATTGGCATGAACTTTAGATAAAGTAGCAATCATGAAGAATTGGCCTAAAATGTGGCCTGTCCAGTTTTGGGAGATGTGGTGATGCCAAGCAATTAGAAGGTCTATCTTATAATCAAATTGACAACCTTGTTTGTTGCAAATTTATCATTAGGAGTGGTCAAGGGCTAGCCATAGTCTTCAAATCTCCTCACCCCCCCTTGGGTAATTACTGGCTTAACATTATGTGATCCTTTGTCAAAAAAATATATATATAGGACAAGCCAGGGTCAATTCGGCCCAACCCTGCCTAACCTTTAGCCCGATAGGGTTGGGCCTGAGCGTGAACCCGACATGTTGGGTTGAGTTTTGGGGACCTAGGGTTGGGTTGGGTTGGGTTTTAAGAAACCGGCCCAACCCGGCCCTATTTCACCCCTATATGAAACCGTTCATTAAATTTTTCGGTTTTAGTTTTACCTAAAAATCTTGCACTGAATCGAACCAAACCATTTACACTAGAAACAAAACGTTGCATTTTCAATTCCGTCATTGATGAGCAAGATGACAGCAGTACATGCTTCGGGTGACAAAATGTGGTCGTTCTTTTCTTTGCCCTTTAGCTGTTGGTACAAGCTTAGGTCAAAGAGGGGCATTCTGTAGACACCCAATTTTGTCACCCTCCTCCGGCAATGATGACTTACTGATCATGGACGCGATCTTTTACTTTCGATCGACAGAGATGAAAACTGACTGAGGTAACTATTCCCAGAGGCATTCCATGCTTCCCAGAAATCCCGTGTGAGAGAAAGGAAGGGTCCAATTATAACATTTCATATACGAAGGAATACGGTCCTAGTGACCGTACGGATGCATAGCACTCATAATCACGATTCCAACAATATATGGTATGTCAAAATCGGACCATCAGATCTCCTGCAATCATTCCCAGAAGTTACTCCATAAACATCCAAACCCCACCCATGCGAGCCCCCATGCTTTGCCTTGAGTGCCCAAACCCAACCCATACGAAGCCCCACGCTTTGCTTTGAGTGCCCATACCCCGTCCATGCAAGCCCCCACGCCTTGCCTTGAGTGCCCAAACCCTACCCATGCGAGCCCCACGCCTTACCTTGAGTGCCCAAACCCCGCCCATACGAGTCCCCACACCTCTCCCCGCACCCCTGCTTGTGCCCCGGGTGCACCCCACCAAGCCCTGCACATACCCGACCAAGCTCCGCGTGCACCTAACCAAGCCTCGCGCATGCCCGACCAAGCCCTAGCACCCTTGCCCAAGCCTCAGCACCCTTGCCCAAGCCCCAGCACCCCTGCGGAGCCCTAACCCCCTGCTGGAGCTCCAGCGCCCTTGCTGAAGCCCCAGTGCCCCTGCTGAACTCCAGTGCCCCTGTTGAAGCTCCAACACCCCTGTTTTAGCCTTGACACCCCTGTTTTAGCCTTGGCACCCTTGTTTTAGCCCCGACACTCCTGTTTTAGCCCTAGCACCCCTACAGGAAATCGAAATACTCATTCCGGTGACCAATTTGGAGAAGGGATTCTCTCTTCACCCGCCTATGTATCCCACACTGCCCTGCTAGCGTACCTTACACTGCAGCTCCTATTGGTCCAAAAAGGCATCTTTTTACCTTACTGGTCCAAAAAAGTTACTTTCTCCCCCATTGGCCAAAGAAATTTACCCTCCACCCCATTGGTCCAAAATTTCTTACTTTCACCCCATTGGTTTAGAAAAATTACTTTTTACCACCATTGGCAAAAGTTACTTTTTACTTTCACCCCATAAATACCCCCCTCCCTTTGGTTTTTGACAACATAACACCACAACAACCCAAGCCTCTTAGTGAGCATCCCATAGTAGGGAAGCTCTGCCCTCTCTCCTCCCCTTTCCCCCTTGAGGTTTTTCAAGTCTTCAGAGAGATCTTCATAAGATCCGAAGTGTTCTTCAGGGCTTCAAAACTCTTCAATCCTTTGCCTTTTTTTTTTAGTGAGATTTTGTGTAGGAAAAGTTTCCCCTTTGTCTCCCACCCCCTTTGGAGGTTCTTCAAGTCTTCAGAGAGATCTTCGTAAGATTCCTTCGAATCTTTGAAGTATTCTTCGGGCTTTCAAAGTTCTTCAACCATTTAGGTTTCAGCCCATTCCTAGCGGAAGCTCTACCGGAGTGTCACCTCAGCCTAGCCCTCCCATAGCCTATCCCCAGTGGAAGTTCTGCCAGAGTGCCACCCCATCCTAGCCCTCCTATAGCCTATCCCCAGTGGAAGCTCTGTCGGAGTGCCACCTCAGCCAAAATCCAGAAGTAGCCCATCCCTAGCAGAAGCTCTGCCAAATTGCCACCTTAGCCTAAGCTCGGAAGTAGCCTTCCCTAACCGAAGATCTGTCAGAATTCAAATCCAAAAGTAACCGTTCCTAGCCAGAACCCTGTCCGAATATTATCACAGTCAGCATCTCTCGAGAAAGGAAGTTGGAGGTCAAGACCATCTTCCCCTTAGCCAAGAGAATCCACAAGAAAGTTTGTACAAGCATCAACCAGGGGGTCCACCCCTTTTGACCCGAAACAGGGGTTAAGCTCAGGTATAATTTCTCAACAGAATTAACACAATGTAGACTTTATATTGACCTTGTTTAGTGTACATAGTTATTTAAATTCAGTCAATGTATATATGTGTGATAACTTACCCATGCATGAAGAATAAGAATAATTGGGAAAAATGTTCGTTCTTAAGCATCTAGTAGGAAGACTGGTTGAACTGGGTAGATTGGGTGCCTAACACCTTCCCAATTCTACAACCTGACACTTACCTCAAATCTCTGCACCAAACCAACTTTCGGGCCCTTTTCTCAGGAATTGGGCCCACCCCCCGATCCTAGGCCCATAATCCTATGTGGTGACTCCAAACCCTTTTGCATGATTTGGTCCCCATATTGGACCATCATCAAATCCCCATCTCGAATGATGAACTTTACACTCCTGTGAAATAGGCCTTAACGTATCTCTGAGCAGTGATACGGTGGTGTGGGACCTGCAGGCCAAGCACACATGACACACCCCTCCCTTATGAAAGAGAAAGAGAGGATGGAAGGAACGGAGAGAGGACGGAATGAATGCAAGTCTTTTTCTCCCCTCCCCAAGAAGGGGGGAAGAGATATCTCATCTTTCGGCTGCTACCCTCACACAAGCCCAACCCTTTTTTTCCATAGTACTCCTATTTACATTTGCCCCAAACTCATTGTAGTTTGTAGCCTACCATTTTCTTTGCAAGTGCATTTTAAAGAATATAGCCTATTTCTCTCTCTCTCTCTCTCTCTTGATTGCTTCTATAGGCTTGTTTGCAACCTTTTTAAGATTACCACTCTATAGTTGTTCTTCTTTCCCCACCACCCTCCCCTTTTATCACCAGTGCCTCCAATGTTGCATAGCATTACTATTGGATCTATCTAAACCATTCTCATTCTCTTGTGGAGATGCCTTTTCCACTACAAGGTTCACTTCAGTGGCAACTTTTGGTGTTTTCTGTTGAGTTCCTTGAGGAGGTAGGGACTGGCTAGAGCTTTGGGGGAGGTGGGAGGGGGAAGGAAAACTCATTCTCAACCCTAAATTTGCTGATCCAATATTTTACCCTGGTCATTGACTTGGGATTTTTACCTTAGCTACTTTGCTTTTTCATTGATTTAAGTAGCTAAACTTTGGATGCCAGGGCTACAACCTGAGGTCGATTCAACTTACTAGTTTATGCTTTAGCTTTAAGTTCCTAGGCTTTACCTGCAGAATTAGTTTCACCTCGATCCATATAGCTCGACTTTGGATGCCAAAGCTAGGTCTTGAGTTTATGCTGGTCGATATACTTACCAAGGTAAACTCTTTGGATCAAGCTTTCTATCTCTCTTTTAGGGTGCTATCATTACGGTAATGACATAACTTGCTCGGATTTCTCCTCTTTGAGTGGTTGCTGAGTTTTCTCAGCCACTTGATGTAGTCTCTATTAGGGATTCTACACCATAGAATCATATGAACAACCCTATAGTGTTTAGAATACAAGTACGAACTATAAAAGAGGTTAACCACATACCTCTTGAGCGTGGGTGGAGTCCCTAAACCAAGATCAATAATACCCTCATGAACAGTGATGAAGAACTATACAATTGGAGTCCCTCTACTGAGATCTTCTACAATCTCTTACTCTGGGGTTTCCTCTCTCTGTGCACTTACTCTTGTGAGAAAGTAGTACTCCCAAACAATATGTTGTGTAAGTGATATAGTTGCAAGGACCATCTACTCTATTTATAATAGAATCCCTAAAGTCCTATTCCACTCCCACAATGGAAAGGGCTAAGAGTTTCTTAATCAAAGTGAGTCTACAATTGCTTGGGCCTAATGGGTTAATTCGATATTAGTTAAGCCCACATAAAAGTCCTAACAACCATGGTCTTGTATATGCAGCAGGCTCTCTAATCTCTTATAGGTAAGTGGAGTATAACTGTCAAACTTCTTTGGCGGGCTCTTGGGTTTGTCAGCATCTCTATCAGATCAGTGCTTCTTGGTTCAACCAATCTGAGTCCCCTTCTCCTTCGTCTTGGATCTTTTCTTGCCACACTTCCCCTCTAGATAATCATCTTGTGCTTTCATGGTCTCATTGGCTGTGATATACTTGTTACACTGAGCCTTCAGGCCCGTAAGGTATTTTTGTTCTTTCTTTGCTAGTGAATAATTGACGCTATTATCTTTGATTCCAATGAGAAGGGATGCAAACTTTACGTTGAGTTAAGATTTCTCACCTCCAGTTTATATATTGAGAGCAATTCACCTTTCCTCTGCTTAATAGTCATCAAGTTGATGAGTCTTCTTAAGAGCTTTATTGCTCAAGAAATATTTGATGAAGACTTGACTCGACTCCCAAAAATTATGGATGGAATTTGGTAAAAGCCAATTGTATCATGTCCTAGCTGCCTTCTTGAATGTGTGAGGAAGTGCCTGGCATATGATATTCTCCGAGAGTTGATGGAACGGCATTATGATTTTGACCCCTTCCATATGGTCAATAGAGTCAGTGGTGCTATCATATGTATCATATTTCAGAATCCTAAACCCAACAGGCAATGAGTTTATAACATTGTCAGCTAAGCCCATGTTGCTGGTAAAATTTGTGTTTTTTGCTTGATTGGATTTTGTACGAATTTTTAGACCTCCTCTTGGAGATCTCGAATCATCTGTTTTAATGCGGGATCAACCTCCCATTATTAGGATCATTTAGCCAATCATTATTGGCCATAAGCCCTTTGTCTTTAGGGGCAGACGCAGTTATGAGGATTATGACCAAACCCAGTGGAACTAGAGATACCACAGACATCCTCTGGGTCACCCGGGGGTGGTTACTGTTGTAACTCGAAGTCACTGAGAGGAAGGGTGAATCAGTGAGTCCAATTATGATCCCCAAAACTATCTGATATCTAACGCGGAAAAACTTGATACACCTGTCCCTATACCTGTCCCTGTTTGTACATAGTCGTATGCACACTCAGCCTCTTATAGACACTTCTAAGTGTGCACACTCATTCGGCATTCCACGCACTTCAATATATATATAATGCAAACAATAAGCACACCCACAACACAAGGTTTTTACGAGGTTCGAAAATTTGCCTATGTCCCTGGAGTAGTGCCCGTAAAGGCTTCATACCTACTTAATACCTATTTTTGATTGCACCCACAATCGGGAGCACCCACACCCAATTTTCTCAAGTCAAAGCTAAGATAACACTTTCAGTGCCGGTACAATGTGTAGCACTAACTACACGAGAGCATCCACTCCTAGTGCTTAACACCCACTAAGTACTCAATAAAGAGTACAATAAATTTGGGCTTATATCAATGTCCTACAGTTAAGCCATGCCTAGCATATACATCCACAACTAGTTAGCATGCTTATAGTTCATCTACAACTAACCTAACATGTATACAATTCATCCACAACTAATCCTAGCATACATACATATCATTATACATGCATATAATGTAAATCCAAGGTTAGGGAATCTCACAATTGATTGCTTGGGATGACTAAGAACTTGCACTGAAAACTTTGGTGTTCACACATTTTCTCCCATTTGGCTTCTTGCTCTTCAAAGCTACCATAAACAAACCCTCACTTGCTTTCTTCTCTTCCTCTTTGGCTTTGAGTCAATGCATCATCAACATACCTCAACCACCTCCTCAAACCCCCATTAATGGAGTAAACAAAACTCCCATTGAGAAACAAAACCCATTCATGGTTCTACCAACAAAGGGGGAAGCTCCTCTCTTCATTTTACTTCTTCCTTTGGCTTAGAAATAAGCTATCATCCATACCACCCAACTACCCTTCTAAACTACCATTAATGGAGTGTAAAACAACTCACATGGAGTCTTCAAGCTCTTCATTGGTCAACAATGGAGGGAGGAGTTTCACACACAAAATCTGTAGCCTTACACTCTCTGAAACCCTTATTTTCTTCCTCTAATGTGTAGAGTTCAAAAAAAAATAAAATGAAGAAGCCGCAATTTGAATGGATAAATTTGGCCTTGTGGTTAAGGAGATATGGCCATTTGAAGTTGGAGCAATGAGATAGCCTGAAATAGAATCTTTGGTGGTTGGCATAGGCTACGCCGGTGGCATGCGCAATAGAAGAGCAAATCTGGCCGTAGATCTCATCAAAAGGAATCTCTTAATATGAGTCGTCCGATTTAAATAACGGATAGTAAATAGAAGCTATAGATCTAGGATCCGCTAATGCAGGCTGTTAGCGCTTGCATCAGCAGTCAAAATTGTTGTCCACATCCCATTGGTTTGATCAGCGCTTCACGGTGGATTGTCGGCTACATCTCATACAGTAAAGGTGGCTTCCAACCCTTGAATGGAGATCTTCATATATGGTTTAAACCAGATCTCATGAGATCATGGAAAAATAGCATCTATCCATGCCACTTTTTGCATGTGCGTAACACCGTAGCGCAACTTGATCCTGTGCAGCGCCAGCATTGGTTTTTGATAAATCTAACCAATAGAAAACCTTGCACAAGCATATTAAGTGTCCAATCCAGTGCCAAATCGTGAGCACTCTCAAATGGGAACCAAGCCTACGTGGCTCAATCGGAGCCGTCCATTAAGGATCTCTTTTATTCTTTTAAATAGCAGTTAAGCCCCTGCTCCGTTAGACTTCAATGCCATAAACCCCTTATCAACTCAGACCTTTAAAACCTAAAAATTACAAAAAAAAAAAAAGCCCTGAAATTTCAAAATTAAAATCTGGAAAATCCACCCAACACCGAGAGCAATTGGTGCTTGGATATTCGTATTGGCTTCATGGAAACACATGTAACTTTTTCATACGATTTTTGATTAGAAGAAATGAAATGCGTTGGAACCATGACTGGATGCACTACAACTTTTCAGAAGACTCGATAATCTCACTCAGCCATGTAAAAGGACCAAAATTCCCATAGACCTTTCCGATGCCGCATCTTCCTCATACGGAATCAAAACGCGATGAAATTAAAAGTGTTGGAAAGATTGAATTTTTTTCGTATTGTTACATGTAGAAATATTCTTCCAAAAAATTCATCTTCAATACCAAAACTGCCCTCGACTACCATAAATATCATAACTTCTTCATACGGTATTGGAATGCGACGAAATCAGAGGCATTGGACTAGATAAATTAGAATCTATCTTTTTCATGAGAAACGTTCTTCCAAAAATGTCATTTTCACTGTCAAGAATCCCTCCGAGCGTAAAATAGGCCAATTTTACCAGTTTTGACCCAGAAACCCGCACCACCTACCATGGATGAATCAAACCACTCCATGCACACAATGTGGCTATGTTATCTCATTGGTGACATTGAACACTTCCATGTCATCCTTTTGTCCATGTCACCCAAACCGGCCACATCATCACTGCCACGTGGCCAGGTTGTCAATAAGGACAACCATAAAACAATAGTTACTTTGGTTTGTTATTCGCTTGATTGATAGCCTTGGAGTTTTCTCGAACTGCCTTGGCAAACTATTGAAGTTGCCATTCCAGTCCTTTGAACTGCACCTTGGTCATAGGGGCTTGTGGTTCTGGGGCCAGAGGGTTCAATGATACTTAGCTTTGTTGTTTGCTCAATTGGCTTCTTTGGCGGCTTCACGGTTGCCGAGTTCCATAACTTGGTACACCTTGGTCCTACTTTGTAGCAATGTTAGTGTTGGCTATGTTGGATGAAACCCAATCGCGCAGCGGAATGGATCAGATTTGGATCTCTTGCGTTCGAAATCACTGTACAAAAATTGACTACATGAGAATCAAAACAGTTTACCTTAGAACTGCAATCGAAGTTCCTCCTCCAGATAATAGTTCTTCCACACTACAACCGTAGGGATCAATCTCAACACTTTGAAACTATGATCCACGTTCAATTGGAGAAGAGAGGAAGTTAAAAAAAAACTACAATCCACCATTAATGTTTTCTCCTTCACACACACTCACTCACAAATGAGAGAAGGAAGGGAGAGAGAAAACATGGGAGAGAAGAGAGGAAGTTAAAAAAAAAAAAACTAAATCTCTCTCTCCCTTGTCCCTTATATAATAAAACCTCTTTTAGGGTTTTCTCTTTTGGTCAAATCTTTGTTTCCTAAACAAAGAAAGCCAAATCTTGGTGATAGAGAATATTTTTCAAAATTGAACAACTACTTTGTTTCTAAAGTGGGAAGAGATAGAATCTAAAAGGGATTATACTATCTTTCTTATTATGGGTGACAAATATAATCAAATTATATTTTATCCACTTCCATAAATAAAAAGATAATTAACCATTTAATATTCTCAAATCTTGTCATGCAATATTAACTCTTTAATTTGCATATAAGACCTTTCACTTTTCCAATATCCCATAATGAGCTATAGGGCATGTAATTTAATACTGCCTAACCCCAACTCATTGTATATGTCTGTTTCAGATATTTCCGTGAACATGATCGGATGCTGAAAAAATATTTTACATAAAATTTAATAAATAAAATATTTTATATATTAAAAAATAACTTTGTAAACAATTTACAGAAACGACACTGGTACCAAATTTTTGTTCGATCAAACACAGACATTCTCTCTCATTGATATTCCCCAATTAAGGGCAGTGGATCCTATGTTGACGATCTCTTTTATTAACAATGTGGGACCATGTGGCCAGCGTACCAGTATATAGTCCATTGGACGTCAACCATTGGTTTACCAAAATACGTGATACAACACTACCACGAATAGGATCTCTCAAGTCAAAGGTCAAGTGACGAGTATGAATCTCGTCCTCACACAACTGGTAATAATACATGCGAGATTCTTACCAGATTCTTTTCTATACACACAGTATGTGTACTTAATTTATGTACAGGAATCACATCCTTGGTAATATACAATGTATCGACCATATAAACAGGATGTCTGTTCCTATCCCTAGCTGAGAATAATTTTGGGTGAAAACCTATGGAACAACTTACAAGCCCAATAAATAAATTAGATGCATAAACGAAATTAAACAGTCTTATTAATAAGTAGGGTTTGATGGAGGCGCCGAAGGTCCAGATTTGGATTCATATCGCAAGAGAGGGTTCTATAGTCTTCTTCTTCTTTTTTTTTTCCTGATAGGTCTTCATCACCATAACATATCTATTGCTCGTTTTGTTCCCATGTACAGAACCAATCTGTTGCTATTGGAATTTGTTCTGAGAACCTACATAGCGAGAATCACACAAGAAAGGCCCGGGGTGTACACCGATGTGGGATTCTTTGATGCTTAAGTCAAATTCGTGCAATGTTGAAGAATAGAAACGAGAGAAGTAGTAGTCAGTGAGTTGTGGAATGCCTTACCTTGGGCTCTACTCCCCTCTTTATACCATGAGGTAGAGTAGAGTCCTGCTTGGAGATGGTTTCCTTGTGGAAGTCGATTATGAGATCATATCTTAACGTGTTTCCATCTTTGGGCCTGGAGAATTCTTCCTGGCAAATAATGAAGCGTTATACTTCACTAGGCATAACTGGGCGAGCCTGCGGCACAATGGTTAAGTTGCACTATTGCAACTTGTTGGTCACAAGTTCAAAACTTGAAGACTCCTCTTTTGCGAAGCAAGGGGTAAGGCTGTGTACACACTTACCCCTCTTAGACCTTGTAGTAGCAGGAGCCTTGTGCATTGGGTTGCTCTCTCTATACTTCACTAGGCATTGTATCCGAAAAAAAACCTTATGCTGCTCCCCTCAAACAATGGAGGGCTGGGATGCATGGGGCATGGCTGAAATTTGGGTCAACATCTTACAATGTTAAACATACATATGGCATGATGGCTTACACTCATACATATGGCATGATGGCAAGCTGTGAGGGTGCAGGACTGTAGGGTGTGAAAAATTGGTTTTGTTGATGATGATAAGAGTGACCGTTGGCTCATTTTGCAACTGACGAGGGATGAACATTCAATCTTTGTGAGAACCGCCGTTCCTGTGAACCAATTAACCATTCCACTGAGCACACTCCAGCAATGCTCTTCTGGTTAACGGAGACCAATGGGAAGCATTAGGAACGAACGATAGCATTCCAGATAGGGAGGAAACCATTAGTAACATCGATTTTGGATCTTAATGTCTTCGTTGGTGGTGAAGCCGACTTCAACATCTCCATCTCCATCTCCATCTCTGTCGCCATTTATCTTCTCCTCTCGTTCTGGTTTGTTTTCTTCACTCAGCTTCCCTAGAAAGACCAATAGAAGATGCATTCTGAGAACTCGCGCTTACTGTTCTTCCGATTTTAAAAATTCTGGAATCGGCGACTCCAAACCTTCTAATGGCACTCTGGTACTCTCTCTGACTAATTTCTCTTGTAATTTCGTTATGTGCATTATACCCAGCTTCGATTGATTGTGTATTTATTGGGAGAGATAGAGAGAGAGAGAGAGAGAGAGAGAGAGAGAGAGAGGAACGAAACCCATCATAAGCTGAATGGTCTCCACACAACCTTGTGTCAGGACATTCCTTGTCTTCAAAGTTTCTTCTATTTCTTACTTTCCATAAGCACCAAAACTCTTGCAAATGTCTAAATCCATATTATTGGAGACATTAACAAAGGCACTTTTGTTACCACTTTTAGGCCATTATCTACTTATGAGTGGTTTATTTGCCTCCTGGCCATTGGCTAGAACTCATTTTCTGTTAATCTTTGATTATCTCGGTGTAAAAGACAGATTGAGAATCAAGGGTTTGTTTAACAAAACTGGAATCAAGTAGCTGGCTTGAAAAGTTTGTTGTTCCTTACTATTACTAGATAATTCTCAACTGAAAAGTTTTATTGCTGATTTTTTTGGGCCTGAGCATTTTCCTTGTTGTGTCAAGCCGAAGAGCCGGAGAGAAATTCTATTGGAATATGTTAAAAATGTGCAGCCAGAATTCTTGGAATTGTTTGTGAAAAGAGCGCCCCAGCAGGTATGATATCTTTGCTTATTGATTGTTTATAAATATTTCATGTCAGATGTCTTTATTCAGTAATAGTAATACAATGGAAATGGTCCGTCCTTGTGAGCAAGTTGGACTATCCTACATTTAGAATCCGGGCAACTGTTTTAGAAAGATATTGTTGCTGCCAAAAATCCGTATGAGGCTGGGCGCCAATCCTGCACAAGCACAGAAGGCAGAGGCCCGGAGGTATCTCCAAGATTAGTCCTCCGACGCCCAAGTTAGAGACCGGCAGAACAATCTTTTTTCCCAGGAGTAATGGTGGGTATTTCGACTTACCTTCTCTGTCTTTTAGGGTTTCCTCTTATAGGATTACCCCCTTTCCCAATCCTACCCAGATATGCCCTCCTACCTTCGTGGGGAATATTCCCTATTCGGGTATCCCCCCTCCTTACGTGGTTAGAGTCCTTCGCGTGCCCCTCCTCCTTTTGCTCTCGGAGTCCTGGTTGTGGTGGACGCACCTCGGCTGGGTGCCACGTGTCCCTACCTGGGATGCCACGTGCCTTTGTCTTACTGGGTGGCTAATTTGAGCGTATCAGATATAGAAGTAGAAAGGAAAAGAGTGGCAGTACCATCCAAATCATGGAGAACCGCAGTCTCTGTCATTTCCCCCGCTTTCTTCTTTATTCATCCTCCTGCTCCCCATTAAATCAATTAATTGTCTAAGATCAGATGTGCTACTTTTGCTTTGCTGGAGTTTCTTAACTGAAATGACTTTCATGGATACTGCTGTAGGTTGTTGATGCTATGCGCCAGACAATTACTAATATGATTGGAACACTTCCTCCACAATTCTTTGCAGTAACAGTTACCACAGTAAGTTTATTGCAATGTATCTGACTGACTGACCTCCTACTCCTCCTCCTTCATACGCACACTCTCTCTTCCTTCATCTATCTATGTTGTGATAATAACCAGTAACTCATAATCAATAATTCCACATACATTGGACATTTAGTATGTGTTATAGTTGTGAAGCAATTGCTTTTTGATTCAGGTTGCCGAAAATCTTGCACAACTCATGTACAGTGTTATGATGACTGGATACATGTTTAGCAATGCGCAATATCGTTTGGAATTGCAGCAGAGTTTGGAGCAGGTTACCCTTCCTGATGTACAAGAGAAAAAGGTAATGTATTTCTCTCAATCTCTCATTCATTTGGAATTATGTTCTTTCGCCCATTTTATTTTATTTATCTTCACATAGACTTGGCACCATATCGAAAGGGGAAGGGGGCCTGCCTAGGCCTCACACGGAGGTCTTCATTATTCTTTTATGGCCATGAGAAATATGTTACCCAAAGCATCAATCTTAGCCATGGATTATGAAGGGGATATTCTGGATTTAGTAGTTGTTGGTTGTTATGTGATGAATAAAGTAAATTGTTAGTCTTGGGAATGATGGATATGGTAATATGATGTAGATCTTCCTCTATAAGTAAAAATGGTCAAGAAGTAGCTTAAACCCAAGAAAGTAAGAAATCCTGCCACTAAGTTGGAGTGCTTACAAAGCATGAGGATTAATATCATCCACATCTAATTCCCACATTTTTTTTAATTGTGGATCCCACTGTTGGAGTCACCCCTTATATTAAGGTATAGAGCAGAAGCTGTAACTTCAAAGCTGTCCAACACAAAATTGCATTAAGTTTCTTAGCTCACAAATCTAGAAGAGATTAGGGCATTGGTTTTTTGTAGTGTAACTTATTGTCTACTGATTACAAGAGTTTTATTATATACTTGGTGTAGATGCACACCCATGGACCGATCCAAACCCATCTGGGTATCCAGACGGAGATGAGGCCGATCCATATTTGGTTACTTGATCTAGTAGGATTTAAGTAAATCTTATTTATTCAGGAATATTATGTAATCTTTTATTTTAAGTAGGATACATAGGGAGATATTAGTTTCTTAATTTATTTTTGTTTCTTAGATTGAGTTAGTTTCCTATTTAGAGTTGGGTTCCTAGTTTTGTTTTGAACTAGTTTTCTTTTAGGATTTGTTTCCATGTTGAGTCTTTTATTTGCCTATTTAATGTGCTTGTAACCGATGGAGTAACTAGAGAATAGAAAAATATGAATTGAGTAAAGTGTTTGAGAGCCTGCGGGCGTGTGTGCTACTCTTTCCCCCCCTTTTTTGTGCGATTGTTCCCTTCCCCTTGCAACTCTGAGACCCATCTCGGGGAATTCTTCCCTACCCTTACCGGCCCTCCATCAATACTTGTCCAATGAAGACAATTGTGATTAAGAATCATGTAAAGCTCCCAACAGTTAGGAAATAAACCACCCACAAAAAATGAAAAAAAAGAAGAAAAAAAGTATACAAGAGCTGGCTGGAGTTGAAATAAAATAATGCTTAACAAGCTAACTTGCAGTTTCCAATTTACTTTTATGCGTTTCCAGTATCTGTACTTACCAAAAAGGCATTACTGTGGGTTGCTGTGGGATCATTGTGGCAAAGAAGTAAGGGAAAGAAATTTTATCTAGTAAGATGGAACCTGGCGTGTAAGTGGAAGCAGCTTGGGGGGTTTGGGGAGTGTGCACTGATGAAATAGGCCTTCACTCCGAAGTGAGTGGAGATTTAGCTGTGGAAATATTTTTGAGGGAAATGATGGTATGTTTTTGGTCCCAAGGGATGGGACTCCGAGTGACTTCTTTACATGGGGGCAGTGAGAAGTCATACAAAGCTCTAATTACTCTTCCTTTTTTAGTAAGAAAATTCTCATGTTCCAATAATGGAATACTCCCTCTCTGACACAACCCATGATGACCTTGAAACATTGGTTTATTGTGAATTCTTATATGACAACTAGCTGATATTGCCTGAGGAATATGTACTTGCCATAGTAATGTAGAACTACATTGACAAGTCAAACCAAGTCCTGGCGGTACTGCAGGATACTCTCAAAGAACAACCACAATTGAAGTAGGATAATAACACTAATAGATCATAACTAAAAGAGAAATCAGATCTGGAACAACCAAAGCTAGTGATCTCAGTAGATAGGGTTTCTCTGAACAGATGTGAAGGCCTTATTACACTCGAAACCGTATGGACCAAAGGCCCAACACATATACCACCCAACCCTAGACTTATTCCTAATAAAACAAGCCTATTTTGGTGATGAATCTGCATCACGTATGTATGGGGGCGAGGATGGAAACTTTTTCATGAGTTGTGACTCTTAATTGATTCTTGATGGTTGACACTATGCCATCTGGGAAAAAAAAATGGTCAAGCTTGTTGACAAGATGCTACATCTGTCAGAAAATGTGAAAAAAGTTGGGCAGTTTTTTGTTGCTAACTGAAAGAGGTAATGGTTCGGAGGAGCCATTATCTTGGGTTGTTTCCCATGAACAGGGGACAACCGGAGAAATCTGCATGCTTTCCATGTCCCAGCCTTTGTCCTCTTCTGGTTCTTGAGATCGTGCTGTGGGGTTGCTGCCCCTAGCTATTGTGTGGGGCTGTAGAAGTACCAAAACAGAAGTATTTTCTGGGATGTCTGACAATAGAACTATGGAGTTTGCTGAGTTTGACAAAGCTTCTCCTGTAACAAACTGGTTATTTATTTGGGAGAAGAATGAGATCTGTAGTTGTCTAGTTGCCCATATTTTTTTATTTATTTTTTCACAAGTGCTTTCACGGGTAAGTTATTTTGAGCCTTTCCTGAAGTGTTAATCTAATTGTAGAGTTATGGAGTTCTCACAGCCAGCTACCCCAGCTTGCCTGACTGATGCTGCAAAACCTCTGAAGTTGAATTACTAGTTATTTGAGACATACATGGAAAACATCTATGCCATCAAATATTAACACCTTTCTTTTATTTAGGGGGATGAATTAAGCTATTAACACGTCATCCATGTAAATTTGTTTACTGATGAGCCATTCTCTCATTCTTGTGGCAATTGACATGTGCGCACCCGTTTAGTTGCTTCTTATTGTCAGCTCTTTTAGAGGGCGGGCCTTGACGCAATGGTAAGGTTGCTCCATTGCTACCTACTGGTCACAGGGTTGAGTTGGGAAACAGCCTCTCCGCACAGCGGGGGGTAAGGCTGTATGCATTATGATTCTCCCTAGGACCCGCAGTAGAGGGAGCCTTGTGCACTCGGTACGCCATTTTATATTTTCAGCTCAGTCCTACCTCCTTTTCTGCAAAGTCCTGTTTGTCTTCTATTCTATCTGTGCTCCTTTTTTTTTGGTTATGTTTTTGGAAATATTTTCTTAATAGTC
>JAJSZK010000163.1:0-15793 GCA_022985045.1 Macadamia tetraphylla | reverse complement strand
TGTTCCTACCATATGTGTCCCAATCGTGAATGGTTCTCCACATACGAATCAGTTCGAGGTGGAGTTGTGTTGATGAGAAATAATACTTCTTGTAAGACTATTGGAATGGGAACGATCAATATCAAGATGTATGATGGCATTGTCAGAACCTTATCTAATGTCAGGCATCTCCCTGATTTAAAGAAGAATCTCATCAGTTTAGGCACTCTTGATTCAAATGGGTGCAAGTATACAGCTGAAGGTGGAGTTATGAAGATCAACAAGGGTGTTCTCTTATTGATGAAAGGAATCAAGGTTGGCAGTTTGTATGTGTTGCAGGGTACTACAGTCACTGGGTCTGTTGTAGCAGCTTCATCATCTATATCTGAATCAGATGTCACAAATTTATGGCACATGAGGTTAGGCCAAATGAGTGAAAGAGGGATGGCATCATTAAGTAAAAGGGGCTTGTTGTGTGGTCAAAGTACAGGAGCAATGGAGTTCTGTGAGTATTGTGTGTTTGGGAAGCGAAAAGAGTTAGTTTCGATCTTTGCTATTCACGGACCAAGGGAACTTTGGACTACATTCATTCGGACCTATGGGGCCCTCGGGTTGCTTCAAGGGGCTGGTGCAAGATACTTGCTTACTTTCATTGATGATTTCTCTAGGAAGGTTTGGGTCTATTTCTTGAAGCACAAAAATGAAGTATTTGTCACTTTCAAGCGATGGAAGAATTTGCTTGAAAGCGGTGGGAAACAAATTAAAAGGTTGAGAACCGATAATGGCCTAGAGTTTTGTGAAGGTGACTTTAATGAGTTACGTAAAAAGAAGGTATTGCAAGACATCATACAGTTGTTAAAACACCCAATGAGAATGGAGTGGCGGAGCGTATGAATAGAACCTTGTTAGAAAGGCAAGGTGTATGTTATCAAATGCAAGATTGGGCAAGGAGTTACAGGCGACGATTAACACAAAACCTTGTTAGTGAATCGATCTCCTTGCAGCTATTGAGTGCAAGACTCTAGAAGAAGTTTGGTCGGGTAAACTGCAGACTACTCAAATTTAAAAGTATTTGGATGTCACGCTTATGCACATGTAAATGAAGGAAGTTGGAACCTAGGGCTAAGAAATGCATTTTTCTTGGGTATGGATCTGGAGTGAAAGGATACAGGTTGTGGTGTTCTGATCCAAAGTCTCCAAAATTTCTTATTAGCAGAGATGTTACTTTTGATGAATCTGCTATGTTGCATCCTAGGAAAGAAGCTCCTATTCATTGTGATGAAGGTCAAGAAAAATCCAGAGAGAAGGTGGAGTTTGAAATTGGTGGTTCATCTTCAAACAAAACACAATCTACTTTAGTCCAGCTACCTACTTTTACTGAAGGAGATGATGCTCAAGAGAATCAAGAAGAAGAGCGGTACAACATTGCCAAGGATAGACCAAGGAGGAATATTAGACAACCACAAACGTATGGGCATGCTGAATTTGTTGCTTATGCATTGTCTGTTGAAGATACAATTGAAAATAGTGAGCCTACAACATATTCTGAAGCTGTTGCTTCAATTGATTCTACAAAATGGTTGATTACCATGAATGAGGAGATGGAATCTCTTCATAAAAATCAGACTTGGGAGCTTGTGAAGCCGAGAACAGGGAAGAAAATTATTGTTTGCAAATGGGTCTTCAAGAAGAAGGAATCTGCCTCAGGTGTTGAAGATGCTAGGTACAAGGCACGTTTGGTTGCAAAGGGCTACAGTCAGGTACAAAGAATTGATTTTAATGATGTTTTCTCACCTATTGTTAAGCATAGTTCTATTTGTGTCCTACTTGCTTTAGTTGCTATGCATGATTAGGAGTTGGAGCAACTTGATGTGAAAACAACATTCTTGCATGGTGAACTAGAAGAACAGATTTATATGTATCAACCTGAAGGGTTTGTTATTGAAGGTAAGGAGGACCATGTATGCTTGTTGAAACAGTCTCCTAGACAGTGGTATAAAAGGTTTGATTCAATTATGGCTAGTTTTGGATACTCCAGGTGTCAATTGACTGTTGTGTTTATTTCAGAAAGCTCTCTGATGGATCATTCATATATTTGTTGATTTATGTTGATGATATGTTGATTGCAGCAAAAGATAGGAATGAGGTCAATAGGTTGAAGGAACAATTAAGTTCTGAATTTGAGATGAAAGATTTGAGGGCAGCAAGGAAGATCCTTGGTATGGAGATCAAGAGGGATAGAAAAGCAGGGAAGCTGTGGCTATCTCAACAAAAGTACACTGAGAAGGTATTGAATCGTTTTGGCATGAAAGATGCTAAATGTAATACCCTACTTCTTAAATCCGGTCTGATTACACGGTTGACCCGGTTTAACCATGCAGGACCCGAACCGGAGGGAGTTAGAGCGGGTTCCTTATGGGCTATGATGGCAAGGGTGACCTTAAACACCGGCTGGCCCGATAAGTCCGAGCCAGTGCCAGAAGAGACGGGAATACCCAAGCCGTTTACATGCACCTATCATAAGGCCATGTACAGATAAAGTAGGTATGTAGCCGTATATTAAGGTGCATACGTATGTTACATCGTATGCCAAGAGTGAGATTCGCGTCGAGGGCCGAAATCTGTCAAAATCCCAAGTTTTGGCCCTCAGGTGGGCGGACAGGTGGGCGCATCCACCCACCTGAGTGACCCACCAATGTGAACTACTTAGTTATTTAAGAACTATATATAGCCTTTATGTTTTTCTTTTATTTTCTCATTTATGACACTCGTACGTTGGTGAGAAGAGTAAAGAGGAGAGAGAAAAGAAAAGGGAAGAAGAAGAGAAGAGAAGGAAGAGGAAAAAGAGATGGATTTCAGCAGCGCCGAGGCTTGATCTTCCCATTCCGACGCCGGAAGAGTGATCTCCAACACAAGATCTATGTTTGGAGGTGAGCAAAGGTTGGGTTCCTTGAACTTTCACCATAACCAAGTAAAACCCTTGATTTGGGGTAGGGTTTCTTGGGATCTTGTAAATCCCCATTGAAACGATGAATCTAAGGTTTAATAGATGGTTTATGTGTTGATCTTGAAGGATTTGAATAAGTATTTACAAGGTTGGAGAGGCATTGTGGATTTGAAGTGATTTTGGGATTTTGAAGGTGTTCTTAACAAAGAAGGTAAGATGGCTTCCCATTCCTTAAATCTAACCTATATCTAAGTTAGAACCATCTTATGAGACCTTGAATGAGTGAAGAATGGGTTTGGAAAAGCCCCATTTGAATCCCCAAAGGTTGGGGGAAGTTGGGAAGAAACAGCAGGTTTCCCGCCAAGACCGGTGGGCCAGACCGGTGGGCCATCTGGCCCGCCTGAGAGGGCAGGGCCCTCGGGCATAACCGGTGGGCTAGACCGACGGGCCACCCTGCCTGCCGATCTTAGCAGACCCTCTGGCCCAACCGGTGGGCCAGATCGGCGGGCCAACCTACCCGTCCGGTCAGACGGTGGGTCGAGACCCACCGTCGGCCCACCGAGAGTCGAATGTGATTTATACGTGCGATTAGACCCAAATCGGACGTGTGACCTTCTTTTAGGATTCTAAACATGATCTTATCATTGGATCGTGTTAATCTTGATTCCGAAGTGGTGGAATACTGTATCGGATGATCCTGGTAGGTTTGGGTTAACCGGTGTTAACTCGATCAACGGGGTTACGTGTGAGCGGGTGTGACAACGGTCGACGAGCGTGATGCTCGCTCCACTCCGACATACCATTAGAATCCCATAGAATCTATAATAGGAAAATGGGATTGGGTTAATGTAAAAGCTTTAAAGAGTTAAAAACCAAAGGAAGAAAGTGTTAAAGATGGTTGCATTTATATATTGCATTCATGGCATGCGTGAGAGTAGATAAAAGGTAAATTAATTGGTGTTATAACCTATCGAGCACTAGTTTGATGAAATTTCGACAGCATAACGACGTAAAATGAAATTCCCAAAAATTTTTACACAAACACCTGATAAACAACAGATATATATAATATCAATGAACCAAAAGTACAAAGATACCATAACTAAACTACACAAGTCATCACACATACGAATTCACCACAAACCACTATCAAAATACATTATCCCACAAATAAGTCCAGTTACAGTGCAAGTACAAGGAATAAGAAAATAAATGAAATATACAACAAGATCCAATAACAGGAAACGGATAAGAAGATGGTGTGGAAGAGCTAAGTCCTCACTGGTCCTCGTCGTCGTCGTCTATGATTACTACGTTCGTCGGAGGTCTAGAGTTGACGGTGAGGCGATGGTCGTAGTAGTCAAATCTTGAGTTCACGATCCGTACCCCCCTTCGAAGTAGGCCAAAATCTGCTGAAATGGCATGGACCGTTGCGTTTAAGTCCTGGCCCAGTTGGAGAAAGGAGTTCTCCAAAGTAGCCTGCCTCTCCAGGATGCATTCCTCCCTGGAAGCACTCTCGTCCAGCCTCCTTAGCAGCTGATCTTGGCCATCCTTCAAAGCCCTCATGGAGGACATCATGCCCTCAAAATCATATGCACCACCCTCAGGTGGTGGGGCTCTATGCTGTGAGGCTGCAGCTCTGGAGAAGCCAGGATCGGTACCTCTCGACTCCTGAGGCACCTCCTCAGGGATGTCCTCATCCCCCAAGTCATCCTCCTCAGCCTGAGGAACATAGTCCTCATCCTCCTCACTGGACTCCTCCTCCATGAGAACATCCTCCATAGGGGCAGCCCTCCTATCCCTACCTCTCTGAGCTCCTGCTCTCAGAGGTGTATCCATAAGGGTGTGGAGACCCATCCTCAAGAGGTTACCCTTGTCTAACTTGTCTGCCGGAGTCTTCCCCTCCTCCCCATGCAGGTCCACTCCGAAGAACTCGAAAATCCTAGTGAGGATCCTGTCATATGGAAATCCTCCATCCTCGGGGTGGGAAGTATGGTGCTCCATCGTCTTGAGGATGATGTACGGTAAGCACAAGTGCTCGGCACCTCCCTCTACCGCCGTGTAGATGCAATAAGCTATGAAGGCCGCCATGAAGCCCACCTGGTTCCGATGACCTCCCCTGGGGAGCAAGTTGAACGGACCCGGTCGGGCAAATACTCGAACCTCCGGTAGAAGGATGTCTCGGACTCAGGGCAGACCGCTGCCACAGATGGTCTCGTAGATGTAGTCCGGCGTCTCCAAACTCATGAATGGGCCCAGGGGCTTACTTCTGGGGGGACTGTAGTAACGGTGCCCGGCTGCAAAGATGCCCAGAATGCTGGCCAAGGTGTCCACGGTCAGCTGGATGTCCACCCCTTCACCATCTTGATGATCGCGTACTCTCACTCCGAGGAAACCTCAAGTTGCAGAGAACCTCTGAACTAGCTGCTTCGGACCTGACGGTCTACATGGAGGATAGACTCCCCCAGTGTTGTGAACCTCTCTGAGCCGAGCCTTGTGGAAGTAAATCGACTACCACAGTCTTTTCCATCATTACCGACCTCTTGAAAGCCGCCGGTTGGCTGCCTTTGGTATGGAAGAGCTCCTCATCGTAGTCGAGAGGGATCAAACCAGGAGTGCAGGTCTCCCTGTCGGGGGGCTGAGAGCTAGTTCCACACTCTTCCGCTTAGAAGCGATGGTCTTCGTCGAGTGCCAGAGGATGCGGGCTCCTTGCCTTTTCGAGATGACACCTGGCAAGAAAAGAGAAAAGCAGGGTGAGTAAAGACAAAAAGGGGGGAATAACAAAACGAATAGAAAGATGGGTGAGCAATAAGAGGAAGCCCACCCCCCCCAAAAAAAAAAAACTCAAATTTCTCGCAAAACAGAAAATGCAACAAGCGAGGAAGGATAGGAAGTCCATGGACGAGGTGCTCGGTAAATGACAAGACAGGATCATGGGAAAAACAGCAATGTGATAGAAAGGGGCATATGTAACATGGCAAGTAAAGAAAGACAAAGAGGATTCAAATTTTCAATGCGCAAGTTCATTCACAATTGAGTAAAGCTCGAAGCTACAGGTCTAAGAAGGAAATGCCGTTGTAGTGAGATCATGAGCATGCAAAAACATACACTAATATGCTATTGAGGTCCACAAATACCAAGGATGTAAAGGAAAGCAAAGAGAACCCAACACAAGAGATGGATTTTCATGGGAAGACATGGGGATTTCAAGCATAAGGGACCTTCCATGATTTCTACAGCATGTTAAGTACAAATCAAGCATAATGCATCGCAATTGAATCATTAATTGGGGAAAAAGAGCAAGAAATGAAGAAAACCTCAAATTTGAGAAAACTAGGGCACGGTTGGGGTTTTTCTCAAAATGGAGAAGTGAATCCTAAAAACTAGATATAAATCACATAGAGAGCATCACATTCATATGAAATTACTATCCTATGGAAAGAAACATGGAAAGGAAGGGAGATTTAAGACAACTCATGAGTTCTACCCCAAATGTCAAGTTTTGAGAAGAAAATGAGGAAGGAACTTACTTGGAAGTGGAGGAGATGAATCTTCACAAAAGCGCCGGATCGTTGAGTGGGATCGCAAGTGGAAGCGTCGAAATGCTCTCCAAAATCGCTTGGGAGAGATAGAGAGAGAGAGAGAGAGGAGAATGGAAGGAAATAGGACTGAACAGGGTTTAATGTCATGTTCACGATTTATCACTTGGGTAGGACCGGCGGGCCGACCAACATGCCACCCTACCCGCCGGTGTCACCCGCCGGTTGAGGATTGGGACCAGCGGGCCGATCGACGGGCCAACATGCCCGCCGGTGAAGCCCACCGGTTAAGGAAAACTTGGAAAAATGGGAAATTTTGGTTTTTGTGTTATTTATTTATTTAATATTATTAATATAATTATTGGGATTATTGCTATTACTCTTGAAATTGCGTGTTATGGGCAAGTGGGACCATTGTCATGCTTGTTGGAGTACTAACCCTGTATTTTTGGAATCAAGTGGCGGTTAGTTGCAGACTATCATACACTACAATACCCTGCGTGTTGGCATATAATTATATGCCGATATAAATTCTATGGTGTTTAACCAATGTGATGTATGATATGTTCCAGGTACAGGGATACGATGGTACGTACTAGATCCGGTAGCAATGCCCGAGGTACCTCGCGTGGTTCTCGTCCGGTCGGTCGACCACCGAATCCCAGGAGGTCCCGCTCTGTGGGGCAAACCTCACCTCCACCACCTCCAGAGACCCTTGGTCAGGGTGGGGCACATGGGGACCCACCTACGACTATACTTCCAGACCCTCCACCGGTTATTACTCCGGGAGATGTTGCTACCATAATTCAGCAGTCACAATAGGCTTTTCAGCAACAAATGCTTGAGCAACAGCAAGCATTTATGACTGCTATTCGCAACAATTGGACCTTTCTCAATCGAGTCAACCTCCGGATACTTACTCCACGGACCCACCAGAAGGGTGCAGTGCAGGACCACAAGTGGGGGTACACCTCCAATTCCACCATTCGGTATTCCTCGGTGGGGTGCCCTCTATACTCTTACTATCCGCTTATGCTCTAACTTCCGGACAATAATCGTCAAAGGTAGTGGAGTCATTCAAGAGGAACTTGCCACTGTATTCTCTAAGGTGGGGAGTGATCCTCTGAGCCGGACCAATGGATCAGGAGCTAGAGAAAATATTCGAGGTGATTGAGTGCAGATGCACGAAACTCATTTGTGCGGGGTTGCAACTCAAGAAGGAGGCCAACTCTTGGTGGCAAGCCTCCAAGCCCATTTTGTTGGTCTGCCATCCAAAACCCACACAGGAGCAGTTCAAGGAGTTGTTCTTAGACAATCATTACCACCTTGATTTAGAGACCATAAGGAGGCGAGTTTATGGCTTTAACTCAAGGAAGTAAGACTATCCTTGAGTACCAACAAAATTGAGAGCTTGTTCCATTTGCCCCAAGGCATATGAGGACGGTGAGTAGAAAGGTGCAGATTTCTAAAGGGCCTAAAAGCATCCATTGAGTGCATACTTGAGGTCTTGGATTTGACTGACTATGGCCAAATTGTGCAGAAGGCCAAGACCATGGAGGATAAGCAGAAGGGAGAACAATCCCTCACTCCTGGACAGTGGAAGAGAACCAACCCATTTCCGGATATGGGAAACTCCTCCAAGATATACCGTGGGTCGTACAGCTCTGGGCCTATGTATAGGCAGCCCTATAAGCCATCTGGCTACACTCCTAGACCAGCTAGTGGTTCGGGCTCCACATCTTTTCGCCCGAACACTAGTGCGGTGCTCTGATTCAAGGCCGCCCGACCTCCATCTTCAGCGGTCAAGTGCGAGAGGGCCCCGATTCGACATCTCGGATCCGTTGCTTTAACTGCCATTCATATGGGCACTATACAAAAGACTGTCGGGTCAGACCAGCCTTGCCCTCCAGTCAATCCTCGGCTTACCGACCTCCCTTAACTCGGGGAAGTCAACCGTAGGGAAGGATGTATGCTCTATCAGCTGAGAAAGCTGAAGCCAGTACAGAAGTAGTAGCAGGTACATTTTAAATTAAGATGTTCCTTATGTTAAAATTTTGATGACCTGCTGAAATTATATGCATTGTTACATTAGGTGTCCTACCCATATCAGGCATACCAGCCTATGTTTTATTCGATTTAGGAGCTACTCATTCATTCGCATCTAAGAGATTTATCGAGAAACTTGGGATGCCACCCAGAATCCTAGATCAAGGAATGATTGTTAGTATGCCTACTGGTAAAGTTACACAGTTGAAGGAGGTGTATGGGCCGTGCCCAGTGGAAATTAGTGGGAAGAACTTTGATGCACAACTCATTAAGTTCAATATGCAGAATTCGATGTTATCTTTGGGCATGGATTGGTTGTCGCTCATCGAGCTAATATGATGTGTCTGAAAAGCTGATTAGGGTGACGATGCGAAGGAAAGAATTGGTATACCGAAGCGGATAAAATGAAAGCGGGTGAGAAAGGTCCTCGTCTCCGCCCTCCAAGCGGTAAAATTGTTGGAGAGTGGATGTCAGGGCTATTTAGCATCGGTACTTGATGTTGATGCAAGGATTACACCTCTAGAAGAGGTAAAGGTGGTTCAAGAGTTTCCCGACGTCTTCCCAGATGATCTGATGCATTTACCACCTGATAGAGAGTTGGAGTTTGCCATAGATTTGACTCCGAGGTAGCTCCGAGTATCTAAGGCTCCGTCTGAGATGGCACCAGCTGAATTGAAGGAGTTGCAGATGCGATTCACGGAATTATTGGAAAAGGGGTTTATTCACCCAAGTGTTTCACCTTGGGGTGCCCCAGTATTGTTTGTCAAGAAGAAAGATGGCAGCTTGCATATGTGCATTGATTACCGGGAATTGAATAAGCTAACCATTAAGAACCGGTATCCATTGCCACGCATTGATGATTTATTTGACAAACTGCAGGGTGCCAGGGTATTTTCAAAGATAGACCTTCGATCAGACTATTATCAGCTCAAGATAAAGAGCAACGACATACCCAAGACAACATTCAGGACTCGGTATGGTCACTATGAGTTCCTAGTGTTATCTTTTGGGTTAACCAATGCACCGGCAGCATTCATGGATTTAAGGAATCGAGTATTTCACGATGTCCTTGATAAATGGGTAATTATTTTTATTGATGACATCTTGATCTACTCCAAGACAGAAGAGGAGCATACTCAACACTTGAGAATGGTGTTACAGAGGTTGAGAGAACAACAGTTGTTTGCCAAATACAGAAAATGTGAATTTTGGCTTGAGCAAGTTGGATTCCTGGGGCACGTAGTGTCTAGAGCCGGAATCGAGGTAGATCCCGATAAGGTGGAAGCAGTAGTAGAATGGGAAAGCCCCAAGAATGTCCTTTGAAATTAGAAGCTTCTTGGGTTTGGTTGGATATTACCGGCTTCATTGAGAATTTTGCTCGGATCTCAGCACCAATGACCAAGTTAACCAAAAAGGGTGTGAAATTCGACTGGGTAGAGGAATGTGAGAAGAGCTTCCAGAAATTGAAGAAAAGGTTGGTGACGGCCCCTGTGTTGACCATCCCTGAAGGCACAGGTGGAATGACAGCTTACTAAACAGCTTTGTCATGATCATGGTGATGGTGGATGGGGTTCCCCGCTTGGGTTAATATTTTGTGGCACGAAAAGTGGCCATGAAACTATGGTGGATGTGAAGTGGAGATGCATAGTTACACAGTACCTGATTTTGCTAATATAGTAAACCAAGTATGAAAACGCCATCCACCAGTCTTGATCTTTAAACATGTTGACCCATTTGGAGATCTGCAGTCTACAAAACCTGCAACTTGAATATAACTACCAGATCTTCAAGTTATGTTTTCTCCTACTTCCCCTTATTTCGTTTTGTTGCTGGATGGAGCTTTAGAAGTTGACCAACATTATTTTAGTCCCATTCAACTCAGTTTAGGTAAGCAGGATGACACTCAACCGATGGGCTTCAAAATTGAGACTGTTTGCTCATTCTTCTAGATAAGGTTTATGGAATGTGTCAAGAACCTCTTCCCTTTTCTCCTCCTTCGAGATTAAACAATGGAAGCTGAACTGTATACTTAAAATTGTGAATTTTGGGGTTTCTTTTGTTTGATATTATCTAAGAACTAAAATACCTTTACAAAGGGTTTAAGGGATACACTTTTTCTCTCTTGCTTGATATATATCATGACATTTGGACAAGTTCCAATGGCTTTTATTTTACGATATTCATCTTTGAACTGCTCTTACATCTAAAACCAGTCATTATTACTCTATGCCTAGCAAACACCAAAAAAACAAACACTGAGACAAACACAGAATCAGACAACACAGAGATTTAGCAAAGTTCATACAACGATGTGATGTGCTACATCCTCAAGCGAAGAAGAAGATAATTCACTTTGTTTGAAGAAAAAATTACAATGAAGATTTTTCTCAAGAGCAACCAAATCGCTACAAGAAAACTCACCCAAAAACCCCAATTTCCACTACATACTCAACAAGACAATAGTACATTGTATGCTCCTCCAAGTCGTAGGTCGATCCATCGGGTTGCAGACAATTAGGTCAAACCGTGCTACTATCACAAATCTCATTGGAGAAAAACCCATTTGAGTCACAACCAAAATATGTCGAGGCGGGCCATTCTTCAAAACGGGTCAAGAATTCTGAGGCAAACATAACATTATAATTTTTAAACCATAGAAGTGCTAAATGAATAGTCTCTTTCCATATATACTAACTTATTATTTATGTGATGACAATTTGTGCAGCGTTATTTAGCTGAATTTGGTAGTTGTTTACTATAGCAGATTATTGGTTTCGTTTTTGGTGATTCAATTTCAGAAGAAATTTGGATTTCGGTAAGGTTTTTTTGCTCTCATTATATGGTTTCATTTAGCTTTTCTCTGTTCTAATAGGGAGCTTATTTCTTTATAGGACAGGTCGAAATTCTTCTCAGATATATGCACTTCTCTTCTTCTGCTTTCCCCTTTTAGATGTTTTCTATTACGTTTATTATTCCCTATCTTTCAAGTCTTAAAAAATGACTAATGCATTAGTAATATTCTGATTTTTGTTTCATACTACATGAAGTCAAATCTGATTCTTTTACAGCTTCTGAGTCTCAACAAATGTGACAAAGCTGACTCTGTAGTCATTCCTAATGATTTCTGCTGCCCTAAATATCACTTGAATTGAGGAGACATCTCACTCAATGTTTCTACACTCTAACAAGCTTTTACTACAAACTCTGAAACTCAACTTCTTGCATGTTTTTTTATTCCCTTGATTTGGAGAAGAAATACATGGCCCAAGATTTGCCAGATCATGCATTTGCAAGTGGAAGTTTGCTAGGATATATATTTTCTGCCCAGGAGAGGCCCTCCTTCGTCCACACATAGGGCTCCTTCGTCCACACATAGGGGCCTCTTACGGATAGAAAACTTTGTCGCTTTATATATAAATTATGCTTTGTCATCCTTATGACTTATAATTGATTGGTGATGCAATCTCCCTCGCGGGATTGCCCAAATACAAGGATCAGAAGAATATTTGACTTTGTAGACAAAACCAATTTTAGACAAAATGACCTACGGCTAATAATTAGGGGATAAAGTGCTCTGTTCCGATATCAGCTTGGGTTGATTCAAATTGGATATTAAAGACAAGAGATTGGGCTACAACTTTTTTGATATAGAAATTGTTGAGATTCTTGGTAAAAAATGGTTTAAAATGACTGACAAGTTACTAGACTTACACAATCCAAATCTGGAAACTTCAATTGCTTTAAAAATTCAACTCTTCAAGGTTGAAGGCTCAACTCTTCTAGGTTGATTGAAATTCCAATATCTTCAAGGATAGTGAAACTCAACTTGGTTTCATAAGAGGAACTCTTCAAGGTTCACAAGAAGCTTGGAGCAACTTTGAAAATTCTTTGATTCAATTGTATCCCTACAACTCAAAATTTTTCCTTTTATATAGGACTACAACCTTTAACCTAGGAGACTACAATCATCTTTTAGAATATCAAGTTGTGACATGGACCAATCACAAAATACATAGAAAAATAAAATTCAATAAAAAATATATAAATGGAAAAAATAGTTGAGGTCTTCGATTTGTTGAAGGTCTAGGGCCAAATGTGCTTTCTGACCTTGGGCATTGATGCAGATAGATCTCCACAAAAACTTAGTCGTTGAGCTTGGATGCAATTGGGCTACATAAACTGGCTAGATTCTAAAGCATGGGAAGGTAAAACGCACAAGTTGCCAAATGGAAACAAAAGGGTTAGTTATCAAACAAAGAACCCGCCAAGTGAGATCTGTCCCACTTGGAAGTATTCATCCAAACAGGTTTGGATCGTTCTTGAGTCATATTTATGAGGGAAACTAACCATAAAAGCAAGAGATAAGGTTGGAAGTCATGATCAAGAGGTCCCCATTATAGAAAGAAGCTCATACTTTGGACCATTCTTAACTGGACTCATCATATAATTTACAAGGGAATTAGCTCAGATCCACAGAAGCAGAGATAATGTTGGAAGTCATTCAGATTATCATGTACATACGAATGAAGATGCTAGCTTAGAACCACAAAAGAAGAGATAACGTTGGAAGTCACCTTCCCCAAATAGTTTTGGAAATTTCATTCATAGAAGATAAAGCTTTAATAAAACCAATATATATATATATATATATATATATATGGATTCATGTCTGAGGAAAGGTTGGATCTTGCTATATGTTGTTAGCAGTTAATTTTGGAGGGAAACTGAGAACCATAAAAGCAAGAGATAAGGTTGAAAAGTCATTATCAGAGGTCCCCATTATAGAAAGAAGCTCATACTTTGGACCATTCTTAACTGGACTCATCATATAATTTACGAGGGAATTAGCTCAGATCCACAGAAGCAGAGATAATGTTGGAAGTCATGATCAGATTATCATGTACATACGAATGAAGATGCTAGCTTAGAACCACAAAAGAAGAGATAACGTTGGAAGTCACCTTCCCCAAATAGTTTTGGAAATTTCATTCATAGAAGATAAAGCTTTAATAAGACCAATATATATATATATATATATATATATATGGATTCTTTTTAGCAGTTAATTTTTTAGGGAAACTGAGAACCATAAAAGCAAGAGATCAGGTTGGAAGTCATGATCAGAGGTCCCCATTATAGAAAGAAGCTCATACTTTTGACCATTCTTAACTGGACTCATCATATAATTTACAAGGGAATTAGCTCAGATCCACAGAAGCAGAGATAATGTTGGAAGTCATGATCAAATAATCATATACATACGAATGAAGATGCTAGCTTAGAACCACAAAAGAAGAGATAACGTTGGAAGTCACCTTCCCCAAATAGTTTTGGAAATTTCATTCATAGAAGATAAAGCTTTAATAAGACCAATATATATATATATATGGATTCATGTATGAGGAAAGGTTGGATCTTGCTATATGTTGTTAGCAGTTAATTTTGGAGGGAAATTGAGAACCATAAAAGCAAGAGATAAGGTTGGAAAGTCATGATCAGAGGTCCCCATTATAGAAAGAAGCTCATACTTTGGACCATTCTTAACTGGACTCATCATATAATTTACGAGGGAATTAGCTCAGATCCACAGAAGCAGAGATAATGTTGGAAGTCATGATCAGATTATCATGTACATACGAATGAAGATGCTAGCTTAGAACCACAAAAGAAGAGATAACGTTGGAAGTCACCTTCCCCAAATAGTTTTGGAAATTTCATTCATAGAAGATAAAGCTTTAATAAAACCAATATATATATATATATATATATATATATATATATATGGATTCATGTCTGAGGAAAGGTTGGATCTTGCTATATGTTGTTAGCAGTTAATTTTTGAAAAACAATTAGGGTGATTTTCGACTTTTCTATAAGGGTTGTGAATGAAGAAAAGAAGCCCCATTATTATTTATTTTTGTGTTACATCTATATATTTATTTTGCTGATGAGGTTATCGCTAAAAACAAGCGATTGAGAAGAGGAGACATCAATTCCTCTCTTTCTTTATAAAAAATTAAATAGGACCATTGTTGAAAATAATCATTTAAAACATATATATGCTATTAATACATGTACAAGGGAGTACAATACTTATCTGAATCGCAAATAAACCAAGGTTGATGATGGCAAACTCAAGTATTACATACAACGTTACGAACAAGAAAACACATGGAGAAACTTATGAAATCAATGGGATAGATTTGTGCCATCGGTCACTCTTTTTACAATTATAGATGTCTCTTATGACACAAATCGGGTTCTTGTGAATCAACCTCTAAGATTAAACAGCTCCATCGGCCTCTCTAGTAGTCGTTGCACTCTTTCATCGAGCCATGTTGGAATACTTAAGATTTGTATTAAATTAGGCAGAACTAAACCAAGAAAAGTAAAAGCCTAGATTAAGAGAAAATATAAATTTAATTTGTCTCTAAAAAAAATATAAGAGAAAGAAGTTAAACAACTTCTCGATATAGATGAGAAAAAGACACCATTAAAGGTTCTCTCCAAAAAACAATACCTAAAATTATGTTTTTTCTTTTTCCTAATGAAATGTTTTGCTGACAATTTAAACATGTCTTCCAATAGTCGTCACTTATTGACCTTTTTTTTTTTTTTTTTATGTAAATATTTAAGTGCCTCTTAGAGATGGAAAAATCACAATCTTTTCATAATTTTCAAAAGCAAAGGCGACGTCACACAGGTGATGTAGCTAGAGTGTAGCATAATACCTTTATGATATTGATGATCATATTACATATATGAAGATTTTTTTGATAAGGTACATATGAAGCATGAAGCACGAGTAGGAGAGTAGGGACCCAATTATTAAATTAAAAACAGTAATAAGCAGTTGAAAATGGAGGAAAGAAAACGGAAGACAAGGACAATGTGGAAGTCCACATTGACAATGAACCCCAGATAGTTGGAGGAAAACCCATGCTCATTGAAATATCTATATATATATATATATATATATATATATTTGGCTGATGAGGTTATAGCCTAAGCACAAGCGATTAAAAGAGGAGACGTGCGTTTCCTCTCTTTCCCGAGCATCTTCTTCATTCATTCTCTTTTTTTTTCTCTCTTAAATTCATTCTCTTTACATATTGGAATGTGTCAAGAACCTCTTCCCTTTTTTCCTCTATGGAGATTAAACAATGGAAGCTGAACTGTATACTTAAAATTATGAATTTTGGGTTGTTTGACATTATCTAAGAACTAAAATACCTTTACAAAAGGGGTTAAGGGATAGACTTTTATCTCTTGCTTTGATATA
>JAJSZK010000162.1:0-18811 GCA_022985045.1 Macadamia tetraphylla | reverse complement strand
TAGCCACGGGTGGTGGAACCGTGAGTGATTATGTAAAAGTGTAATGCAAAATATCATTTTTCCGATCTCGAAACAAAATGACCTCCCGAGGGTGCTGGCAAAATTGAACATCCACGCCGCTTAACAATACCCCACACCTTTGTACAGAAGCGACTACCATTTGCTCGAGTACTCTCCATGACATGCATGACTCCGAGGGTGCAAGCATGACAAGGAGTCCCTTGCCAAATGATTACACTTGATCACGATGCATGATGGAGCAGTACAAATACAAACATGGGGTTAGCCAAACATGTTTTCAAACAGATGTGGTGGAAAATTTTCTTGCATTTAATGGTAGCATCTGGGCCGGGAAGTTTGATATTTACCCCAGTGGAGTCACCTTTGAGGGTAGCGCCGGGAAAAAGAATGGTTTTATGCTCCTCCCTTGTGGGGGGGAAAAAAGGGCTTGCATCAATTCCACCCTCTCTCCTCTTTTCTCTTCCATTAGTGAGGGTGTGTCATGGTGCTTATCTTGTGAGCCCCACACCGCAAGATTGGGGAGATATATGGGGCCTTTCGAAGATTGTAAAATTCTCATTTGAGATGGGGATTTGATGATGGTCCAATACGGGATGGGATCATAAAAAAGGGTTTGGAGTCACCACCTAGGATTATGGGCCTAGGACCTGTGGATGTCCCAATTCTCGAGAAAAGGGCCCGAAGTTGGTCCGGTCCAGATTTCGGTAGTATCAGGGTTACAAAATTGGGAAGGTGTTAGGAACCCAATCTACCCAATTCAACTGGTCTTCCTTCTAGATGCTTAAGAATGAATATTTTCCACAATTATTCCTATTCCGCATGCATGGCTAAGTTATCACATATATATATATATATATACATTAACTGAATTTAACTATATACACTAAAACAAATCAATATAAAGTCTACATTGTTCTAATTCTGTTGAGAAATTATACCTAAGTTTGACCCTTGTTGGGGTTAAGAGGGTGGTAATATGAACTTTCTTGTTGATTCTCCCACTGGGAAGATGGTCTTGACCTCTAACTTCCTTTCTTGAGAGATGTTGACTATAATGATATTCGGAAGAGTTCGGATAGGAATGGTTACTTTTGGATTTTGGCTAAGGTGGCACTGGTAGAGTTTCTACCGGATAGGCTATGGGAGGGCTAGGCTGAGATGGCACTCGGAGAGCTTCGCTAGGGATAGGCTATGGAAGCTTAGGTTAAGGTGGCACTCAAAGAGCCGCTAGAGATAGACTATGGGAGGGCTAGGCTGAGGAGGCACTCGGATAGAGCTTCTGCTAGGAATGGGTTGAAAACTAAATGATTGAAGAACTTCAAAGGCCTAAAGAACACTTCAAAGAATTGAAGGAATCTTATGAAGATCTCTCCATAGACTGGAAGAACCTCAAAAAGGGGGTTCGGAGACTAAGGGGAATCTTTTCCTGCACAAAAATCTCACTCAAAAAGGCAAAGGATTGAAGAGTTTCAAAGGCAAGAACACTTCAGATCTTAAGAAGATCCTTTGAAGACTTGAAAATTTTCAAGGGGGAAAGGGAGGAGAGGGGGCAGTTTCTCCACTAAGAGGCTTGGACTCTGTGGTGTTGTGTTGTTGTGGTGTGAAAAACAAAGGGAGGAGAGTTATTTATAGGATTCTTGAACCAAGGGGGAGAGAAAGAGAATACCCTTAGCCAATGGTAGAAAAAGTTGTTTTTTTAAGCCAATGGGGATGAAAAATGAAAATTTGGGCGAATGGGGTGGGAGATGGTTTTTTGGACCAATAGGAAAAGTGAGTCTTTTTCTTGGGCCAATGAGGTGAGAATATTCCTTTTTGGGCCAATAGGAGGCTATGGATAGGGCATGCTAGCTAGACATGGTAAGGGGCATAAGTGGGTGAAGAGAAAATTTCTTTACCACTGGGTCAAAAGAATATGTATTCCGGCCATTGATGGAGGCACATAAGGTTAGGCAGGGGAGTTCGAGTTATGCATGGGTGCATGCGGGTGGTTGGCCATGGTGTAGAGCATATGGCAGGCATGGGTGCATGGCACGGCACGCAGGGGCACACGACATGGCACGCAAGGGTGCAGGTTGGCATGGTAGGGGCATGCGACATGGCACGCAGGGGTGCAGACTGGCATGGCAAGGGCACGTGGCATGGCACGGGGGGGTGCAAGCTTACAAGGTAGGGGTGCTTAGAATGGCAAGCGAGGGTGCACGACATGGCACGTGGGGGTGCAGGCTGGTATGGTAAGGGCACATGGCATGGCACATGGGGCGCTCGTGACATGGCACACGAGGCACATGGCATGGCACAGCAGGGGCGCAAGTTGGCATGGTGGGTGTACAAGAGTCGAGGGCTATGGGCCCAAAAGACACGGCATGTGGGACTGGTTGTGCAGCAAGTAGTCCCGGTTATTGGCGGTGGTGCACGTGACATGCACACAGAAAAATATGATTTTGTTGGGAATATTATGGGAGATCTGATGGTCCAATTTTGATGTACCATATATCTTTGGAATTGTTTTTTAAATTATCCATCCGATGGTCACCCGCCCCAAATTTCTTCGATATAAAAATTCAAATTGGACCCTCTTTTCTCCCATACGGGATTTTCATGGTTTTTAGGTGGGGGATTTTTAAAGGGTTTTCCCTAAACCAAATATCATCTCTTTGTTTGGGAAGCAAGAAGTCACCCCCCAAAATCCACAATTCATCATAACGGGGGTAAAAATTGGGTGTCTAAAAAGATTATACACTACCCTACTAGCATACCCTACCCCGCAACCTCCCATTAGCCCGAAAGGTATTTTTTTTCCATCCCCCAAAAAATTTTTTTTTCCCATTACCCAAAAAAATCATTTTCCCACCCCATTGGCTCAAAATTTATATTTTCATCCCATTGGTTTAGAATAACCACTTTTTCCCCATTGGCAAAGGGAAATTTTCCCCTTTTTCCCTCCCCATTGGTTCAAGAATCCAAAATCCCCCCTTTCCCCTTTGTTTTTCACACCACAACAACCCAAGTCTCTTAGACCCATAATAAAGAAGTTTTGCCCCTCTCCTCCCCCCCCCTTTGAAGTTTTTCAAGTCTTTGGAGAGATTTTCATAAGATTCAATTTTTCAGATTTCATAAGATTCAAGTGTTCTTCGATCTTCATAAGATTCAAGTGTTCTTCGGCCCCCAAATTATTCAATTCCTTTGCCTTCTTTGAATGAGTTTTTTGTGTAGGAGAATTTTTCCCCTTAGTCTCCCCCCCCTCTTGAGGTTCTTCAAGTTTTTGGGAGAGATCTTTGTAAGTTTCCCCTTGAATCTTCGGTTTTTGGGGGCCCTTTTGAAGTTCTTCAACCATTTAGGTTTTTTCCCCAAAGAAAACCCTTTTGCTAGAGTGCCACCTCACCTTAGCCCCCCCATAGCCTATCTTCAAGTGTTTTTTGGGCCCTTTTAAGTTCTTCAACCATTTAGGTTTATTCCAAAAAGCCTTGCTGGAGTGCCCCCTCACCCACCCCTCCCATAGTTTATCTCCAAAAAGCTCTACCGGGTGTGCCCCTCGAAAAACCCCAAATAGCCCATCCATAGTGGACCCCCAATTAATACCACAATCAAAATCTAAAAGCAACCATTCCTAATGGAACTCTCCAAATATTACCATAGTCAACATCTTTGAAGAAAGGAATTTGTTGGTCAAGACCATTTTCCCCCAAAGTTAGAAGAACCGAAGATAGTTTGTGCGGGCACTAATCGATCCCCCTCTTGACCAAACAGGGTCAATTTCGGGTATAATTTCTCACCCAAATTAGCATAATGTAGTTTTATATTGCCCTTTTGTTATAATGTACATAGTTATTTAAATTCACCATGTATATATGGAATAACCTAGCCACACAGGGAATAGGAATAATCGTGGAAAATGTTCATTTTTAAGCATCGAGTAGGAAGACTATTTTAACCGGAGTTTTGGGTGCCTAACACCTTCCCAACTCTAAAACCCCCGACACTAACCCAAAAAATCCCCGGACCACCAACTTTGGGCCCTATTTTAGGAATTGAGCCCCCCCCTGGGCCTTAGGCCCATAATCCTTGGTGGCACTCAAAACCCCCTTTTTTATATGATCCCAATCCCTTAAATTGGACCATCATAAAACCCCCTATCTCAATGATAAATTTTACACTCCTACAAATAGGCCTCCACGTTTCTCCGAGGGGCAATATTGAAAGGTGGGGCCGGGGATAAGCACAAACACACACCCCACCCTAAGAAAGAGAAAGAGAGGAGAGAGGGCTGAATGCAAGTCTTTTTTCCCCGGAAGAGAGAATTTCCGCCCCCCTCCCCTCACAAAAAGTCAACTCCACTGGGGATAATGTCAAGCTCCATACTAGAAGCTACCATTAAATGCAAGACCATTTTCCACCACTGTTTTGAAAACATGTTTGGCAAACCCCTTATGTTTGTATGTGTCCTCGCTAACACCCCAACCCCCAAAGAGAAGCTTTCCCGGGAGTGCCACCTCATCCTAACCCCAAAAAACTCCTTTCCCCTAGCCAAAGCTCCCCGTCCAATCCAAATCTAGAAATAGCCTTCCTAGCCAAAGCTCCCCCAACCCAAAACCCCAAAAAGAAACCCGTTTCCTAGCTAGAACCCTACCCCAATATTATCACAATCAGCACCTCTCAAGAAAGGAAGTTGGGGTTTAAAAAACCATTTTCCCCAGCTAGGAGAACATGAAGAAAAATTGAGTCGGTACTAATCAAAGGCTCCACCCCTTTTGGCCCAAAAAAGGGTCAAATTCAAGTATAATCTCTCTCCTCTTTTAAAGCATAATGTAGATATCTAATAGACCTTGTTTTAACATGCATAGTAGTTTAAATTCGTCAATGTATATATGTGTGATAACATAGCCATGCATGTTCAAAAGTAATAAAAAATGTTCGCCCAAACATTTAGTAAGAAGACCGATTAAACTAGGTAGATTGGGTACCTAACACCTTCCCAAATCAGAATGGGACACTTACCCTAAATCTCGGAGCGCAAATTATCGTGCCCTTTTTTTAGAATTGGCCCCCCCGGGTCCTAGGCCCATAACCTGGTGGCACCCCAAAACCCCTTTTTATATGACCCCCATCCCCATATTAGAATATCATAAAAACCCTCATCTAAAATGATGAATTTTAAACCCCCTTTTTAAAATAGGCCTCCTTTATCTCCAAGAGGCGGATGGGTGCACCCCAAAAAACAAAGCACCCCACACACCCCCCCCTAAACAAAAGAGAGAAAGGAGAGAGGAGGAATGGATGCAAGTCCTTTTCCCCTCAAAAGGGAAGAAAGAGAGACATCATCATCATCTTCGCCTACCCAATAGTGGCAATCCACTATGGATAAATGTTAAGCTCCGATACTAAATGCTACCTTTAAATGCAAGAATATTTTCACCACATTTGTTTGAAAACATGTTTGGGAAACCCCTTGTTTGTAATTGTATTCACTAACTGATCATGCATCTTGTTCAAGTAAAATCATTTCAGCATACTCCCTATCATGCCCGACACTTGGGGAGGTCGGGCATGACACACTATGTACTCGAGAGCAAATGATAGCCTCTTCCTATACAAGAGTGGAAGGTATTGTCAAATGGCAATGATATTGTATTTGTGCTAGCACCCTCGGGGCGGTCCACACACTTTATGATATTATGAGGTCGAATGCGTCATCAAACGGCGAGGATGTCCGTAATTGTGCCAACACCCTCGGGGAGGTCCATGCACTTTATGGAATTCTAAGATCAAATGATGGTTATCCTACATTACACTTTTACGCACAATCACTCATGGTTCCACCACCCCGTGGCCAATTGCTTAACCTCTTGTGTAGTCACAAGCAATGGGCAAAGAAGTCACCCCCTTGATCTTGTACCTATGGGCATATCAAAAGGATCATGGACCTTGCATATATAGATCTTGTCAAGGAAGCCTTGTCGGTCCTATTACATCCACCGTATGCTTGCATCATGTAGGAAATAGATGAAGAAGCTAGAGCGCCACAAACTAACTGAGAACTTGTTTGCGGTCTTGAAAAGGAATGTTCCTACACTATATTCTCGTCAGAAGATTTGCTTCCTAAAGTGGGTTTCGATAAAAGGTGCCCCTCCCCCTTTAAGAAGAATGTCCAAATATGTGACTCGTGGGCAATCCCATCAGAGTCATGTAAAGTCCCGAGAAGTCCCGAGAAAATCATGAGGAAGGGCACCTAGTGGGAAAAAGAGCAAGGAAAACATGGATTTATTACATGGAATGTCTTATGGGAATATTCTCGACAAGCCATTTGTATGAATCTCCTGCTTATGACATTGGGTGGACCAGGGGCATCAAACCCTATCCACCCCTATCATTAAGTAGTATAACTTTGGATGAATCATTGGTTGTTAATTTAGTGAATGTGTGAACAAGGGGTTGGAAATTCAAGAATCCTAAAATAAGCCACTTTTGGTTTAGGAAAAATTCCACACCTCAAGTATTCTCTGCGGTCTCTTTGGACGCGTTAGGGTAATCGGTTGACTTGCCTAAGTCCAATATCACTTCAGTCATCTCTCCAATATTTTGATTACAGTCCAGTTAGTATGGATCCATATGACTCTGAATCACTCGAACAGGTCTGGGTCTGTCCAATGGAGACCTTACAAATAAAAATGGTTAAAGTCAAAAGAGGGATAGCTTAGATATTGCATGCACTTTAGAATCCTCCCATAATTGATCCCAGGAGTGAGCCAGCACCGACTATGGGAGATGTGGAATAGAATGGAGCTACAGGTTATTGTGGGAACTTTTCATGAGTTGACTCAGGAGAACCAGAACAAGTCAGGCCAACCAATCAGAGTGGAACCTCACCTACCAGTCCAAATAGTCAACGGGGAACCTACTGTAGGGTCCCTCCTCCTAGGGTAATGATTGAGGATGAGGAAGAGGAATTTGTAGCACACGTCCGCATTGAGCCTCCAGAGATGGAGAAAGAAAGGAAACTCAGAGAACAGTTAGAGAAGTTGGAGAACATGATTCGAGTAGAAAAAAGCTCGGAAGGCTAAGCAGTGGATTCAGAGGAAATGAGTTTTTTCTCAAGGGCAAGAATTGCCAAAAAATTCAAGTCGCAGATTGAAAGGTTTGATGGGTCAGGAGACCCCAAGGCTCATCTCAAAGTCTTCCTCAGCATCACTAAGTCATGGCAACTTGTAGATAACCAGATAGGGTAAGCCTTCATACTAACCCTATCAGGACCAGCACTAAGGTGGCGCACACAGTTGGAGTCATCCCAATCTCAAAATTGAGCGACAGTGGTAAAAGCCTTCACCAAATAGTACTCATACAATACTGAGGTGAATGTGAAGAGACGAGAGCTTGAGACTTTGAAGTAGTAGCTTAGAGAAGGATTCACCGCCTTCTTGATGAGGTTTAGAGATAAGGCTGCCAAGATGGAAGATCGGCCTTCAGAAGCAGAGCAGGTGGAGAAGTTAATAGAGAACTTGTCAAGGCCTTATTACGATGTTCTTTACTATCAACATCTACAAACTTTTGATGCCTTAATAGCCACTGGCACACGGGTGGAGAATAGAATCCTAAGGGAAGCCCAGTATCAAGGATCCTCCCAAGATACAGGGAAGAACACCAGAGTCAGTTGTGAAAAGAATCCAGAAACTAATGTGGTGAGTGCAGTTCAGCAGTCAGGTCCACCAGCCACTTCTTCATAGCCATTCATAATACAAGTATATGCACCCTCTCAGAAGGTCCCTCATCCAAGAAGGAAGTTTTTTATTTAGGAATGCTCGTGATAGCAGATATGAGAAGTTAAAGAAATAGGGATTGCTAAGGACAATGGCCCCAAGAGTAATCAGCAACCCTTCTCCAACTTGGTATAGGAATCATGAATATTGTGCTTACCATACTCAGAAAGGGCACACCACTGAAAGATGAATAGGTCTCCTATATGCGATCTAGGACTTGGCAATAATGGAACCATTGAGGTCAAGATCAAGCAACCTCCCAATGTTAACACCAGTCCACTTCCCGATCATGTGAACAATCTAGATGAAGAAGCCACAGAGAGTGACCCTACTCAACTCATTATACCAAAAGCTCGAAAGAAGCATATGAATGCCCTCGCTTACAGGAAACTCATGAGTCAAAGGGCTGGAGTCATAAGGACTCCCTTAAGAACAAAATCATCAAGAAGAAGATAAACTCTTGCCATTCATCCTTCCTCATTAATAGAAGAATCCATCGTACCATATTACCAACCTCCACCATACCTTCCACCTTCACCATATTTGTCAGCCCCTATCATATCATAACCTTCCCCTCACCATCAAGGAGAAGGAATTTCCTCATCCTATCATCCCCAATCCTCATATCCCACATCTCACATTACATCATCTTCATACCATTCCGCTTCTTATCCATCATCACCCTCATACCAGTCCCATTCTCAAGGTTTGGTATATAACCCAAAAGAAGGATGGACGGACAGGTACGATTGGAAGGATATGCTTGCACTTCCAGATTCCCCAAAGATGACCTCATTAATAGGATTAGTGAATGCTTTAGAAGAAGACCATGAGGGTGATCCCACTTCTCTAATTCAACCTATTATATCTTTAGAGGACAATCCAAAAGTAATTGAAGAAGTAAAGATGATCTCCTGTTGTAATAACAAATCAAAGAGCATGTCTCCCTAATCCACATAGGGAGTGATACAGAGGATGATGATGACGATGATGAGGATGAGGAAGAGGATGAGAATGATGGAGATGACTCTGATTCCCAAGAGGATGATAAGTATCAACATCGGGATGACTCCCAAAGGGGCCTTGGTATAATAACAATGATGATGAGTTAGAATATTACTCACCGAACATCCGACGTGTTTTCGCTTTATGCTATTGGTGGTGATGACCTAATAGCTGATCCAACAAGTGGCATTTACCCTTTCCTATGCATGGTGGACGATGATTCTATATCGATTCAAAATAATGAGGAATCTTGAGAGCCAACATAAGTTTATATGGACAAATTGTAATACCCTACTTCTTAAACCCAGTCCGATACGATTGACCCGGTTTAACCATGCAGACCCAAACCGAGAGAATTAGAGCGGGTTCCTTATGGACTATGATGGCAAGGGTGACTTTTAAAACGGCTGGCCCGACAAGTCCGAGCGCTGGAAGAGATGGAATACCAAGCCATGTACATGCACCTATCATAAGGCCATGTACGGATAAAGGTATGTAGCCGATATTAAGGTGTATACGATATTACGTCAGATGCCAAAGTGAGGTTCAGGCCCAGGTCCAACTTTATCAAAATCCCAAGTTTTGGCCCTCAAGGGCGGACAGTGGGATCCACCCACCGAGTGACCCACCCATGTGAATTACTTAGTATTTTAAAGAAGTATATATAGCATTTATACTTTTCTTTTCTTTTCTCATTAATGACACTCGGGCGTTGGTGAGAGGAGAAGAGGGGAGAGAAAAGAAAGGGAAGAAGGGAAAAGAAGGAAGAGGAAGAAGAGATGGATGTCAACGGCCGAGGCTTGATCTCCCCCTTCCGGGGCCGAAGAGTGATCTTCAACACTAGATCTACATTTAGAGGTAAGCAAAGTTTGGGTTCCTTAAACCTTCACCATACCCAAGTGAAACCCTTGGTTTGGGTAGGGTTTCTTGAGATCTTGTAAACCCCCCTTGAAATGATGAATCTAAGGTTTAATAGATGATTTATGTGTTGATCTTGAAGGATTTGAAGAAGTATTTACAAGGTTGGAGAAGCATTGTGGATTTGAAGTTATTTTTGAGGTTTGAAGGTGTTCTTGAGCAAAGAAGGTAAGATGGCTTCCCATTCCTTAAATCTAACCTAGATCTAGGTTAGAACCATCCTATAAGACCTTGAAGGTGTGAAGAATGGGTTTGGAAAAGCCCCATTTGAATCCCCAAAGATTGGGGGAAGTTGGGAAGAAACAGCAGGTTTCTCGCCAAGACCGGTGGGCCATCTGGCCCGCCTGTGGGCACCCGCCTGAGAGGGCAGGGCCCTCGGGCACAACCGGTGGGCCAGACCGACGGGCCATCCTGCCCGCTGGTCTTAGCAGCACTTCGCCCAAGCGGCGGGCGCACGGTGGCCAACCAGGGCCGACTGCCCACCGCCCGCATCGGTGAGTCCGACCGTGGGTCGACAGTGTTGTCCGACCCACCCGAGAGGCTCCGAATGTGATTTTTACGTTCGATTGGACCCGAATCAGACGTGTGACCTTCATTTAGGATTCTAAACATGATCGTGTAATTGGATCGTGTTAATCTTGATTCCAAAATGGTGAAATACTAACCCCGCTCACTCATGTTAGGTTCACCAAATCCTACGCTTCTCGCACCGGATCTCACCCGTACCGAGCGGGAATCCTTGTACACTATAGGTAAGTGGGGAGAGGACGTTTGGCCTTGTTTCAAGGCATTGTTTGGCATTCATTTAATTGTATCTAGTCTAGCCTTGCCATCATGAAAATGCTATGTAGATTAGTTCATCCTCACATTGATTATGCATGGGTGTTATATTTACTTTCTAAATGCCAAGTGATGAGATGCTTATGTGATGAATGTTGACATCATTGTACATGATGCATTAATAGACTAGATGCCATAGTCGCTTGGAAACGAGTGCATTGGTGGCCCGTGGTATAGGACACGGTGGCACTATGCAATCGCATTATTGTCATATAGGAGCATACGGTTTAGGATTTTCACCTCCGTACTACGACCCTTCCCAACAGGGTTAAGGTGTTGTTACCATTTGGGGGAAGTAGTGGTCGTGGTTGTCGGGTCACTATGGCGGTTAGACATAACGCTCGCGGTCATTAGGACAATGGCAACCCCGGTGGTATATTCAAGAGGGCCAATCGATCGCTTTTAAATTGCGGAGTCAGACCTTTAATTTCAGTCATTTACTTTTTCGCTGAGAGCCGGTGGTCGACATGTTTTTACTTTTCCGAGTACTCACTGTGGGCCTTCTCCGATAGCCCTATGGGCGTATCGCAGGATGGAGTTCGTGGCTCGTACCCAGAGTATACGCGCACTGTGATTGTAGTAGCAGTAAACCAAAGACTTAGTAATGTTGCTTAGGTGGATGTGATTTAAAATGTAATGCATAGCATATAGTGCATGTGGTTGTGATTGTTGTGTGGACTGTTGTGTGGTCCATCTTTCCACTTACTGAGCTAGTGAGCTCATCCCACGTGTGCACCTCTTTTTAGATGATTTTGCAGGTCATCCATCTGAAGAGCACGGGTCGGGTCCCACGGTTGAGTTCCCTGAAGAGGACTGGTGGGCCCCTGAGGAGTTAGGGAACGACACTGATTGCTCGTGCGAGAGTTGTGCTGCGGGACCATAGTTCTGATGCCGAGCTGAGCTCCACTTTTGAGGCCGAGCTGAGCTCTACCATGTGATGCCGAGCTGGGCTCAACCTTTGATACCGAGCTGAGCTCTAGGCTTTGATACCGAGCCGAGCTGTATACTCTGATTTTTTATGGTTTCCTTTATGTACTTGTTATGTGAATTGTACTTTTATTGTGTAAATATCATGCCTTCGGGCCCACATGTAATTAACTATTATATCACAATTCGGGTATCAAGTATTATGGGAATATTCACAGGTAAACCAAGTCTTCCACTGAACTGATAAGCTCTTTCTTACTTGTGTGTATGCTGTGGTGGAATACTGTATCAGATGATCCTGGAAGGTTTGGGTTAACCGACGTTAACCCGATCATTGGCCCGGTTCTGTGTGAACGGGGTATGACAACGGTGGTATCAGAGCGTGATGCTCTAGTCCACTCACAGCATACCATTAGAATCCCGTAGAATCTATAATAGGAAAATGAGATTGGGTTAATGTAAAAGTTTTAAGGAGTTAAAAGCCAAAGAAAGAAAGTATTAAAAAGGGTTGCATTTAGATGTTGCATTCATGGCATGCGTGAGAGTAGATAAAAGGTAAATAAATTGGTGTTATAACCTATCGAGTACTAGTTTGACGAAATTTCGGTAGCATAACGACGTAAAACGGGATTTCCAAAAATTTACACACAAACACCTAATAAACAACATATATATATAATATAAAAAGGATAAAAAAATTTATAAAGACACAATTAAACTACACAAGTTATCTCACATACGAATTCACCACAAAAAATCACTATCAAAGTACATTATCCCACAAATAATTCCAGTTACAGTGCAAGTACAAAGAATGAGAAAATAAAGGAAATATACAATAGGATCCAATAACAGGAAACAGATGAGAAGCTGGTGTGGACGAGCTAGGTCCTCACTGATCGTCGTCGTTGTCTATTATTTCTACGTTCGCCGGAGGTCTAGAGTTGACGTCGAAGCGATGGTCGTAGTAGTCAAACCTCGCTCACCACGATTCTCCTCCAAAGTGGGCCAAAATCTCGAGATGGCGTGGCCGGGTGTCCAAGTCGGGCTCACCGAGGAAGGAATCCTCCAAAGTAGCCTGCCTCTTTAGGATGCGTTCCTCCCTGGAAGCACTCTCGTCCAGCCTTCTTAGCAGCTGATCTTGCCCTCAAAATCATAGGCACCACTCTCAGGTGGTGGGGCTCTATGCTGTGGGGCTGCAGCCCGTGAAGCCGATCGGTTTCTCGACTCTGAGGCACCTCGGGATGTCCTCATCCACCCAATCATCCTCCTCATCCCGAGGAACATAGTCCTCATCCTCCCCACTGGACTCCTCCTCCATGAGAACATCCTCTATAGGGGCACCCCTCCTATCCCTACCTCTCGGGGCCCCGCCTCGTGAGGTGTGTCCATAAGGGTGTGGAGACCCATCCTCAAGAGGTTACCTCGTCGAACTTGTCCGCCGGAGTCTTCCCTCCTCGCCACTCGTGTCCACCTCAAGAACTCAAGATCCTAGTGAGGATCCCGCCATATGGGAATCCTCCATCCTCGGGGTGAGAAGTGTGGTGCTCCATCGCCTTGAGGATGATGTATGGCAGCACAAGTGTTGGGCACCTCCCCTCGAGGCCATATAGATGAAAGAAGCTATGAAGGCCGCCATGAAGCCCACCGGTTCGATAACCTCCCTCGGGAGCAAGTTGAATGACCTCAGCAAATATTCAACCTCCGGAAGAAGGATGTCTCAGACTGGACGGGCACTGCCATAGATAGTCTCAGATGTAGCCCAAAATGCTTCCAAACTCATGAATGGTCCTAGGGGCTTACCCGAGGATCAGAGAAAGTGCCCGCGCGAGATGCCCGATGCTAGCCAAGGTGTCCATGGTCACGGATGTCCACCCCTTCACCAAGCGACTATAGTGTACTCCCGCATCGATAGGAAACCTCCGGTTACAAAGAGAACCACGAACCAGCGCTAATAGCACGGATGGTCTCCCTCGAGGATGGATTGCCCAAAGGCTGTAAACCTCTCCCGGTGAACCTTGTGGAAGTCATCGACTACCACGGTCTTCTCCATCATCACCGCCCTCTTCAGAAGGCCACCTTGGTCACCCTTTGACGTGGAAGAGCTCCTCATCGAGTCCGAGGGTCAAACCGTAGGTCCGGTCTCCCAAGGGGGGCTGGAGAGCTAGTTCTCGACTCTTCCGCTTAGAAGCGGTGGTCTTACATCGAGTGCCGAGGATGGGGGCTCTTACCTTTATGAGATGACATCCGCAAGAAAAGAGAAAAGGTGGTGAGTAAAGAAACAAGGGAATAACAAGCGAATAGGAAGATGGGTGAGCAATAAGAGGAACCCCCAAAACTAAAATTTTCTTGCAAAAGAAAATGCGACAAGCGAGGAATGATAGGGAGTCTATGGCCCGGATGCACTAAGTGACAAAATAGAATCAGGGAAAAAAAAAAAACAGCAATGTGATAGAAAGGGGCATATGTAACATGGCAAGTAAAGAAAGATAAAGAGGATTCAAATTTTCAATGCGCAAGTTCATTCACAATGGAGTAAAGCTCGAAGCTACAGGTCTAAGACGGAAATGCCGTTGTAGTGAGATCATGAACATGCAAAACATACGCTAATTTGCTATTGAGGTCCACAAATACCAAGGATGTAAAGAAAAGCAAAGAAAACCCAACACAAAGGATGGATTTTCATGGGAAGACATGGGGATTTCAAGCATAAGGGACCCTCCATGATTTCTACAGCATGTTAAGCACAAAGCAAGCATAATGCACCGCAATTGAATCATTAATTGGGGAAAAAGAGCAAGAAATGAAGAAACCCCCAAATTTGAGAAAACTAGGGCACGGTTGGGGTTTTTCTCAAAATGGAGAGGTAAATCCTAGAAACTAGAAATAAATCACATAGAGAACATCACAAGCACATGAAATCACTATTCTATGGAAAGAAATATGGGAAAAGAACCTAGATTGAAGTCTAAAATGAGTTCTACCCCCAAGTAAAAATTCGAGAAAAGAGAAGGAAAACTTACTTGGAAGTGGAGGAGATGAATCTTCACAAAAGCTACTGGATCGTTGAGTGGGATCGCGAGTGGAAGCGTTGAAATGCTCTCCAAAATTGCCTAGGAGAGAGAGAGAGAGATAAAGGAGAAATGAAGGAAATACGACTGAATAGAGCCTAATGGGCCCTGTTCGAGTTTTTCACTCGGCTAGGATCAAGGGCCACCTCCGCCTGTCACCCCCGGTTGAGGTTTTGGATCGACGAGCCAACCTGCCCGCCGGTTCAGCCCACCGGTTGAGGAAAACTTGGAAAAATGGGAAATTTTGGTTTTGTGTTATTTATTTATTTAATATTATTAATATAATTATTATGGTTATTGTTATTACTCTTGTAATTGCATGTTATGGGCAAGTGGGACCATTGACATGCTTGTTGAAGCACTAACCCTGTATTTTTGGAATCAAGTTGCTTAGTTGGGCTATCATACGCTACCATACCCTGCGTGTTGGCATATAATTATGTGCCGATATGAATTCTATGGTGTTTAACCAATGTGATGTATGATGTGCTCCAGGTACAGGGATACGATGGTACATACTAGATCCGGTAGCAATGCCCGAGGTACCTCGCGTGGTCCTCGCCCCGCTTGGTCGACCATCGAATCCCAGAGGGTCCCGCTCTGTGGGCCAAACCTCACTTCCACAACCTCCAGAGACCTTTGGTCAGGGTGGGGCACATGGGGACCCACCTATGACTACACTTCCGGACCCTCCACCGGTGATTACTCCGGGATGTTGCACCATAATTCAGCAACAATAAAGCTTCTAGCAACAAATGCTTCAAAGATTAGCAAGCATTTATGACTGCTATTTAGCAAAAATTGGACCTTTCTCAATCGGGTCAACCTCCCCGGATACTTACTCCACAGGACCCGCCTGTAGGGTCGGGAACGGGACCACAAGTGGGAGGTACACCTCCAATTCCACCATTCAGTATTCCTCAGTATGGGGTGCCTCCTCCATACTCTTACTATCCGGCTTATGCTCCTAACTTCCCGCCGACGAATAATACGTCAAAGGTAGTGGAGTCATTTAAGAGGAACTTACCACCTGTATTCTCTAAGGTGGGGAATGATCCTCTAGAACCGGACCAATGGATCCAAGAACTAGAGAAAATATTTGAGGTGATTGAGTGCCCGATGCACGTAAACTCATTTAACGGGGTTACAACTCAAGAAGGAGGCCAACTCTTTGGGGGCAAGCCTCCAAGCCCATATTGTTGGCTGCCCATCCGTAACCCACCGGGAACAGCCAAGGAGTTGTTCTTGGACAATCATTACCCACATAGCTTCGAGACCGCAAGGAGACTGAAGATGGCTTTAACTCAAGGAGGTAAGACTATCCTTGAGTACCAACAGCAATTTGAGAGCTTGTTCCAGCTTTGCCCCAAGGCATATGTGACAACAAGAGAAGGTCATAGATTTCTAAAGGGCCTAAAAGCATCCATTGGTCTGATTGAGGTCTTGGGTTTGACCGACTATGGCCAGACAGTGGCCAAGACCATGGAGGATAAGCAAAGGGAGAATGCCTCACCCTCGGATCTGGAAGAGAACAAACCCATTTCCGGATATGGGTAACTCCTCCAAGGCATACCCTGGATCGCACAATGTAGGCCTATGTATAGGCAGCCCTATAGGCCATCCGCTACCCTCCTAGACCAGCTAGTGGTTTAGGCTCCACATCTTTTCGCCTCAACACTAGTGCGGCACTTACAGCCCAAGGCTGCCCGACCTCCATCTTCAATGGGTCAAGTGCAGGGGGCCCCACCCCGCCGACATCTCGATTCGTTGCTTTAATCGCCATTCATATGGGCATTATAAAAAGACCCGGGTCGACCAGCCTTGCCCTCCATCAGCCTCTGACCGACCTCCCTTAACTCGGGGAAGTCAACCGCAGGGGAAGATGTATGCTCTATCAGCTGAGGAAGCTGAGGCCAGTATAGAAGTAGTAGCAGGTACATTTAAATTAAGAAACTCCTTATGTTAAATATTGATGACCTGCTGAAATTATGTGCATTGTTACACTAGGTGTCCTACCCGTATCAGGCATACCAGCCTATGTTTTATTCGATTCAGGAGCTACTCATTCATTCGCATCTAAGAGATTTACTGAGAAACTGGGGATGCCACCCAGGATCCTAGATCACGGAATGATTGTTAGTATGCCTACTGGTAAAGTTACTCAGTTAAAGGAGGTGTATGGGCTGTGCCCAGTGGAAATTAGTGGGAAGAACTTTGATGCACAACTCATTAAGTTCAATATGCAGAATTTTGATGTTATACTGGGTATGGATTGGTTGTCGGCTCATCGAGCTAATGTGATGTGTGCTGAAAAGCTGATTAGGGTGATGATGACTAAGGGAAAGAATTGGTATACCGAAGCGATAAAATGAAACGGGTGAGAAAGGTCCTTGTCTCCGCTCTTCAAGCGGTAAAATTGTTAGAAAGTGGGTGTCAAGGCTACTTAGCATCGGTACTTGATGTTGATGCAAGAATTACACCTCTAGAAGAGGTAAAGGTGGTTAAAGAGTTTCCCGACGTCTTCCCAGATGAGCTGATGCATTTACCACCTGATAGAGAGTTGGAGTTTGCCATAGGTTTGACTCGGAGCAGCTCCAGATCAAGGCTCTGCATGTGATGGCACCAAATGAATTGAAGGAGTTGCAGATGCAGTTGCAGGAACTATTGGAAAAGGGGTTTATTCACCCAAGTGTTTCACCTTGGGGTGCCCCAGTGTTGTTTGTCAAGAAGAAAGATGGCAGCTATGTATGCATCGATTACGGAATTAAATAAGCTAACTATTAAGAACCGTATCCATTGCCACGCATTGATGATTTATTTGCCCAAACCCGCAGGTGCAAGGGTATTTTCAAAAATAGACCTTAGATCAAAGCTATTATCAGCTCAAGATAAAGAGAAAGTGACATCCCTAAGACAAGATTTAGGACTCGGTATGGTCACTATGAGTTCCTAGTGTTATTTTTTGGTTAACCAATGCACCGGCAGCCTTCATGGATTTAATGAATCGAGTATTTCATGATGTCCTCGATAAATGGGTAATTATTTTTATTGATGACATCTTGATCTACTCTAAGACAGAAGAGGAGCACACTCAACACTTGAGAATGGTGTTACAGAGGTTGAGAGAACAACAGTTGTTTGCCAAATACAGCAAATGTGAATTCTGGCTTGAACAAGTTGGATTCCTGGGGCACGTAGTGTCTAAGGCCGGAATTGAAGTGGATCCTGATAAGGTGAAAGCAGTGGTAGAATGGGAAAGCCCTAAGAATGTCATTGAAATTAGAAGCTTCTTAGGTTTGGCTGGATATTACCAGCGCTTCATTGAGAATTTCGCTCAGATCTCAGCACCAATGACCAAGTTAACCAAAAAGGGTGTGAAATTCGACTGGGTAGAGGAATGTGAGAAGAGCTTCTAGGAATTGAAGAAAAGATTGGTGTCAGCCCCTGTGTTGACCATTCCGAAGGCATGTGGAATGACACCATACCGATGCTTCCAAAGTTGGGTTGGTTGTGTTCTCATGCAACGCGAAAGGTGATAGCATATGCATCCCGACAACTAAAGGAGTATGAGAAGAACTACCCCACTCATGACTTGGAACTAGCCGCAGTCATTTTTGCCCTTAAGATTTGGTGACATTATTTTTATGGGGAGAAGTGTGAGATATACAGTGATCACAAAAGCCTTAAGTACTTCTTCACCTAAAAGGATTTGAACATGAGACAGAGGAGATGGCTTGAGCTCATGAAGGATTATGACTGCGACATTCAGTATCATCCCGGCAAAGCAAATGTAGTGGCAGATGCGTTGAGTCAGAAGGCACAGACTATGTCACTCTCATGCTTAGCAGTCAGCCCACCACTCATACAAGAGGCGACGCTAATGGATGAAGCTCTCTTATATGAAGGAGCAACCTTAGAATTGGAACGTCAACCAGAAAACCTTAAATGGTTGACTGTATCCTTGATGGCTCTACAGGTGCATCTGACTATTAGGCAAGAAGTAATAATAAAACAACCTTTGGCTCCTGAATTGTAGCGGATCAGAGTTAAGGTTCAAGATCAAACAATGAACGACCCAGATTTTTTTTAGCCAGCGATGGGGCATTGATGTTTCGAGGCAGATTGTGTGTACCCGATGATTTGGATATATAAGACAAGATAGTGCGAGAGGCACATAGCTCTGAGTACTCACTCCACCCGGGAAGTACAAAGATGTACAAAGACCTCAAACAAAATTATGGTGCAAGCATGAAAGTCACAATAGCTCAGATGTGGCGA
>JAJSZK010000161.1:0-19227 GCA_022985045.1 Macadamia tetraphylla | reverse complement strand
GGCTTGCCACCAAGAATTTGCCTCCTTCTTGAGTTGAAACCCCAAAGACAAATGAGTTTCTGCATCCGCACTCAAGCACCTCAAATATTTTCTCTAATTTAGATCCATTGGTCCGGTTCCAGAGGATCACCCCCCACCTTAGAGAATACAGTGGTAAGTTTCTCTTGAATGACTCCACTACCTTTGACGATTATTCGGGTGGGAAGTTAGGAGCATGCGGATAGTAAGAGTATGGAGGAGGTATCCCATACCGAGGAACACCAAATGGTGGGATTGAGGTGTACCCCCACTTGTGGTTCCGCTTCCCCCCTACAAAGGGCCCTGTGGAGTGAGTCCCCGGGAGGTTGATCGGGTTGAAAAGTCCAATCATATGAATAGCGCATAAATGCTTGTTGTTGCTAAGCATTTGTTGTTGAAAAGTCCAGACGGCGAATTATGGTAGCAACATCTCCGGTGATAACCGGGAGGGCCCGGGGAGTGTAGTCATAGGTGGGTCCCCATGTGCCCCACCCCCACTAAGGGTCTCTGGAGGTGGTGGAGGTGAGGTTTACCCCAGAGCGGACCTCCCGGATTTTGTGGTCGACCAACCAGATGAGGACCCCGCGAGGTACCTCAGGCATTACTACCGGATCTAGTACGTACCATCGTATCCCTGTACCTGGAACATATCACACACCATATTGGTTAAACACCGGAGAATTGATTTCGGCACAAAAAGATATGCCATCACATAAGGTATTGTAGTGTATGATAGTCTGAAATTAACCGCAATTTAATTTCCAAGATACAGGGCCAATGCCCCAACAGGTACATCAATGGTCCCACTTGACCATAACACATTATCAATAATAAGAACCAATATAATCATGCTAGGAGGAGGGGAAAATTTTCAAAATTTTTCCAAATTTTCACAACCGGTGGGCTGCACCGGCGGGTAGGGGCCCGCCCCCCCAGTACCCCAAATCGATGGGTGGCACCGGCAGGTAGGGGCCCGTCGGTCCTACCCGAGTAAAAACACGAACAGGGCCCTACATACCCTATTCTGTCTTGTCTCTTTCCCCAACTTCTTTCTCTTTCTTCCTCTCTTCCTTGGGTGTTCTTGGAGGTCTCCTCGGCGCTTCTACTAGCGAGTTTACTCATCAACTCGGCGCTTTTGAGAAGGTTCAACTCTCCCTCCTTCAAGTAAGTTTCTTCTTCTCCTTTCTCAGAACTTTCACTTGGGGGTAGAAATGCATGTGTAGGCTTTAATCTAGGCTTTCTTTCCACATTTCTTTCCATAGAATAGCATTTCCATGTATTGTGATGTTTCTACTGTGGTCATTTGTAGTTTATTAGGATTTTATCTCCTCATTTGGAGAAAAACCCCAAATCGTGCCCTAGGTTTCCAAATTTGGGGATTTCTTCAATTCTCGCCCCTTTTCTCCAATTGATGATTCCTTTGTGATGTATTTCACTTGATTTGTGCTTAACATGCCATATATTTCATGAATTGTCCATTATGCTTGGAATCCCCATGTATTCCCATGAAAAACCCCTCTTTTGTATTGGTTTCCTTGGTTTTCATCACGCATTTGTATTCGTGGACCTCCTGACCTATTTGGGTATGTTTTTGGTACTTTCATGATCCCGCTACCAATGCATTTCGTCTTAGTCCTATGGTTTCAAGTTGTACTCCATTGTGTTTGAATTTGCGCATTGGGATCAAATTCCCTCATGTTAAATATGCTTCTTGCTGTTATTTTACTGTTTTGGCATGTTTCCCCGCTTTGTCACCTACCGTGCATCATATCCATTAGCTCCCTATCATTTATAGCTTGTCGTCGTTCCCATTTTGCGAGTATTTGGGTTTTGGGTCCCCCCCTTTTTTAATGCTATCATTTTCCATTCTTTACTTACCCCACTCTCTTTTCTTCTTGCCAAGATGTCATCTCGCACCGGCAAGGGACCATCTTCCTCTGGCATACGACGTAAGACTACCGCTTCTAAGCGAACAAAGGAGACCAGCTCTTCAGCCCCCGCAGGGAGACCGAACCTGCCGGCCCGACCCTACAGACTATGATGAGGAGCACTTCCTTAGTGGAGGCAGCACAACTCGGCCGATTTTCCTCAAGAGGTCGATGATGATGGAGAAGACCGGTAGTCGATTACTTCCACAAGGCTCGGCTCAGAGAGGTTCTTAGCACGGGGATTCTATTCTCCACGAGACCGACCATGCTACGAGCAGCTAGTCTCCCCGGTTCATCGCAACTTGAGGTGTCTTATCCATACGGGAGTTCATCATAAGCACTTGGTGAAGGGGATAGACATCCAGCTGACGGTGGGTACCTTGGCCAGCATCTTGGGTATATCGGCAGCTGGGCACCAATACTACAGTCCTCCCAGGAGTAAGCCTATGGGACCATTCATGAGCTTGAGACGGACTTCATCTATTTAGACTATCTCATGTAGAAAGACCCATCCGAGTCCTGAGACGCCCTTCTACCCCGAGGTTCGCTTATTTGCTCGATTGGTCCGGCTTCAACCTGCTCCCGAGGAGGTCATCGAACCAGTGGGGTTTCATGGCGGCTTCATTGCTTTCTGCATCTACACGGCCGCAGAGGGAGGCGACGAGCACTTGTGCCTTCCGTACATCATCCTCGGACGATGGAGCACCACACTTCCCACCCGAGGATGGAGGATTCCCTATGGTAGGATCCTCACTAGGATCTTCGAGTTCTTCAGGTGGACCGAGCGCAGGGGGGGGAAGACTGCAGATAGGTTCGACAGAGAAACCCTCCCCGAGGATGGGTCTCCATACCTCATGGATACACCTCCAGAGCAGGAGCCTGAGAGGTAGGGGTAGGAGGGCTGCCCTATGGAGGATGTCCTCATGGAGGAGGAGTCCAGCGAGGAGGATGAGGACTATGTTCCTCAGGATGAGGGGGATGATCTGGTGGGTGGTGACATACCTCAGGAGTCGAGAGGTCCCGATCCTAGTCCCTCCAGAGCTGTAACCTCACCGCATAGAGCCCCACCACCTGAGGGTGGTGCGTACGATTTCGAGGGCATGATGTCCACCATGCGGGCCTTGCAGGATGGCCAAGTTCAGCCATCGAGACGATCGACGAGAGTGCCTCCAGGAGGAACGATCCCGAGAGGGCTACTTGGAGGATTCTTTCTCAGTGGGCTAGGATTTGGACACCACGGCCAACGCTTATCTCAGAGATTTTGGCCGCTTGGAGGGAGGTATGCGGTGAACGCGAGGTTTGACTATTACGACCACCGCCTCGACGCCAACTCTAGGCCTCCGATTTAACGTGGTGATCATCGATGATGACGACGATGACCAAGGAGGGCTTAGCTCGCCCACACCAAATTGCTCATCTATTTTCCCTTTTGTAGACCTTATCGTATATTTCATTTCTTCTCATTCCTTGTATTTGTACTGTAACTGGACTCATTTATGGAATAATATATTTTGATAGTGATTTTTCTCTGTGGTGCATTTATTTGTTGAGTTCTTGTGTAGTTTGGTTGTGATGGTTCTTATTACTTTTTATCTTTGTCGTATTGAATATGTTGTTTATCAGGTGTTGTGTGTAAAATTTTTGGAAATCCCATTTTACGCCGTTATGCTATCGAAATTTCGTCAAACTAGGACTCTATAGGTTATAACACCAACTTATTTACCTTTTATCTACTCTCACGCATGCCATGAATGCAACATCTAATGCAACCCTTTTCAATACTTCATTCTTTGGCTTTTACTCTTTAAAGCTTTTACATTAACTCAACCCCATTTCCCTATTATAGAGTCTACGGGATTCTAATGGTATGCTGTGAGTGGAGCAGAGCATCACGCTCTGATACCACCGTTGTCACACCCCGCTCATCGAACCAAGGACGTTAACACCGTTAACCCAAACTCGTCAGATCATCGACATCAGATTCCACCACAAAGATACACACAACTAATATAAGCTCATCAGATCACTAAAGACTAAGTTTTACCGTGAATAATCCCATAATACTTGATAACCAATTGTGATACAATAATTATATACATGTGGCAAGGCATGATATTTACACAATAAAAGTACAATTCATATATCAAGTACGAAGGAAATCATCAAAATAATCAAAGTACACACTGCTCGGTATCAAAGGCTAGAGCTCACCAGATCAAGGGTTGAGCCCACGACATCACATAGTAGAGCTCACTGCCCGAAGTGGAGCTCAAGATACCCAATCGGGTCCCAGAAGACAACTCTCACACGAGCAATCGGCGGTTCTAACTCCTCGGGGTCCACCACCCTCTTCGAAAACTCGAGTGGGACCCACCTCGGCTCCTCGATGTATGACCAGAAATCATCTAAAAGGGGTGCACACGGGGGATGAGCTCACTAGCTCAGTAAGTGGTAAGATGGACCACACAGCAGTCCACACAGCAAAACACATCATATGCACTACATGTTATGCAATACATTTTAATTCACATCCACCTAAGCAACATAACTAAGTCTTCGGTTTTAGTGCTACTATAGCCACAAGCAGCGATACTGTGGTACGAGCCACGAATTCCATCTCACGAACGCCTATGTGGTCCGGAGAAGGCCCACCGTGAGTACTCAGAAAAGTAAAGACAATGCCGTCCATCGGCTCTCAACAGAAAAGTATGACTGAAATTAAAGGTGCTGACTCCAGCAATTTAAAAGCAGTACAATTGGCCCTCTTGAATGTACCACCGCTTGCCGATCGTCCTATTGACCACGGGCATTATGTCTAACCGCCAAAGGACGAATAACCGTGACCACCGCTTCCCCAAATGATAACCCAACACCTTAACCCCCTTGGGAAGGGTCGAGTATGGGATGGTGAAAATCCTAATACGATACTCTCGATGACAATAGGTACGATGGTATAGTGCCACCGTGTCCCATACCACGGGCCACCAATGCACTCGTTTCCAAGCCAACTACGGCATCTAGTCTATCAATGCATCATGCACAATGATGTCCATATTCAACATATAAACATCTCATTCAATTTGCATTTAGAAAGTAAGCATAACACACATGCATAACAATGTGAGGAATGACTAATCTACACAAAGATATTCATGATGGCATGACTAGACTAGATATAATTAAATGAATGCCAAACAATGCCTTGAAAAAAGGGCCCAAAACGCCTCTCCCCACTTACTCAGAAGGTATAAGGTTTCCCCTGCTCGACGGGTGAGATCCGGTGCGAATCGGGTAGGATTTGGTGAACCTAACATAATTGAGCGGGGTTAGTACTTCACCATTTTGAAATCAAAATTAACGAGATCCGATGACAAAATCATGTTTAGAACGTTAAAAGAAGGTCGCACGTCCGATTTGGGTCCAATCGGATGTAAGAATCACCTTCGGGGCCACACAGGTGGGTCAGACAGGTGGGCTGTCTGGCCCACCGGTCCTACCCACCGGTTTGGACCGATGGGTAGGGGCCCGCTGGTCTGGCCCACCGGTTTGTGCCCGAAGGCCTCTGCCCTCTCAGGTGGGTGCCCACAGGCGGGTAGGGGCCCACCGGTTCCACCCACCGGTCTTGGCGGAAAAAACGCTGTTTCTTCCCAACTTCCTCTATTCTTTGGGGATTCAAATGGGGCTTTTCCCAACCCATTCTTCACACCTTCAAGGTCTTATAGGATGGTTCTAACCTAGATCTAGGTTAGATTCAAGGGATGGGAAACCATCTTACCTTCTTTGCTCAAGAACAACGCAAACCTCCAAATCACTTCAAACCCACAATGCTTCTTCCACCTTGTCAATACTCTTCAAATCCTTCAAGATCAACACATAAATCATCTATTAAACCTTAGATTCATCATTTCAAAGGATTTACAAGATCTCAAGAAACCCTACTCGAATCAAGGGTTTAAGCTTGAGTATGGTGAATGTTCAAAGAACCCAACTTTGCTTACCTCTAAATGTAGATCTAGAGTTGAAGATCACTCTCCGGTTTAATGGGAAGATCAAGCTCGCGCCACCAAATCCTTCTCTTCTTCCTCTTCCTTCTCTTCTTCTTCTTTCTTTTTCTCTCCTCTTTACTCTTCTCACCAACGTACGGGTGTCATAAATGAAAAGAAAATAAAGTCATAAATGCTATATATATACTTCCTAAATAACTAAATAGTGCACATGGATGGGTCACTCAGGTGGGTGGGTGCACCCACCTGTCCGCCCACCTGAGGGCCAAAACTTGGGATTTTGACGGAGTTCGGGCCTGGCGCTAACCCCACCCCTGGCATACGATGTAGTATACGTATATACCTTAATATACGACTACAATATCTTTTTATCCATACATGGCCTTATGGTAGGTGCATGTACACGCTTGGGCACTCCCATCTTTTCCCGGGCACGGCTGGGACTTGTCGGCCACCGGTGTTTAAGGTCACCATTGCCATCATAGCCCATAAGGAACCGTCTAACTCCCTCGGTTCGGTTCCGCATGGTTAAACCGGTCAACCGCAGAATCGACCGGGTTTAAGAAGTAGGGTATTATCCCCCCATGGGTAGTGATCTTGCATCATATCTTTTTTGACTTGCATATAACTAAAACTTGACCGATTTTTAAACATCCAAGCGCCCTTCTTTTCTAATCATGGAAATCTATTATACATCAAAATACTAATTCAAGTATTTAAATACTTAATGCTCGGTTGTCACACCCGCTCACACGTAACCGGCCAGGAGGGTTAACACGTTAACCCAAACTCGCCAGATCATCTCGACATCGTATTCCACCACAAAGATACACATAACTAATAAAAGCTTATCGATCAGCGAAAGACTTGGTTTACTGTGAATATCCTTATAATACTTGATACTCAATTGTGATACAATAGTTATATACATGGGCCAAGGCATGATATTTACACAATAAAAGTACAATTCGCATATCAAGTAAAAAAAGGAAATCATTAAAGTCGAGATACATTCTGCTCGAATTAGAACCTAGAGCTCACTCGATCAAGGGTTGAGCCCAACTCGCTTCACAAGGTAGAGCTCTGGATCAAAAGTGGAGCTCACCGACATCGAAATGGAGCTCACTCGCATCGTAACTACGGTCTCAAAGACAACTCTCGACGAGCAATCGTTGTCGTGCCTTAACTCCTCGGGGGCCCACCATCCTCCTCGTGGAACTCAAACTGGGACTCCACCCTGCTCATCTCGTTGATGACCGCAAAATCATCTAAAAGAGGTGCACACGTGGATGAGCTCACTAGCTCAAGAGTGGAAAGATGGACCACACAGAATTTCCCACACAACAAAACACAATCATATGCACTACATGTTATGCAATACATTTTAAATCACATCCACCTAAGCAACATTACTAAGTCTTTGGTTTAGTGCTACTACGACCACAAGACGATATACTCCTGACGAGCCGAACTCCATCCGCGACACGCCCATAGGGCTGTCGGAGAAGGCCCACCGTGAGTACTCGTAAAAGAAAAAACATGCCGACCACCGACTCAATAGAAAAGTAAATGATAAAATTTAAAAGGGTTTCACTCAAATTTAAAAGCGACGATTGGCCCTCTTGAATATACCATCGGGTTGCCGATCCGTCCTAATGACCCGTAAAGGGTTATGTCTAATCGCCACAAGGACCGACAACCGCAACCACCGCTTCCAAATGGTAACCCAACCCCTTTAACCTCGTTGGGAAGGGTCAGAAACGGGAAGGTGAAAATCCTAAACCGCATGCTCCTATATGACAATAGTAAGATTGCATAGTGCCACCGCATCCCATACCACGGGCCACCAATGCACTCGTTTTCAAGCCAACTACGGCATCTAGTCTATTTATGCATCATGCACAATGATGTCCACATTCATCACAGAAGCATATTATCACTTGTCAATTAGAAAATAAACACAACACTCATGCATAACAATGTGAGGATGACTAATCTACATAGCACTTTCATGATGACATGACTAGAGTAGATACAATTGAATGAATGCCAAACAATGCCTTGAAACAAGGCCAAACGTCCTCTCCCCACTTACCTGTAGTGTACAAGGATTCCCACTCGGTACGAGTGAGATCCGATGCGAGAAGCGTAGGATTTGGTGAACCTAACATGAGTGAGTGGGGTTAGTATTTCACCATTTTAGAATCAAGATTAACACGATCCAATGACAAGATCATGTTTAGAATCCTAAAAGAAGGTCACACGTCCGATTCGGGTCCAATCGGACGTAAAAATCACATTCAGAGCCTCTCGGGTAGGTCGGACGACCACCCGTCGACCCATCAGCGACCCACCGGTCCGGACCCGGGGTAGGTCGGCTGTCGGTTGGCCCACCGGTCTGCCCAATCGGTTGGCCGGTTGGCCCGAGCCCTGCTCTCTCAAAGGGTACCCACAGGGCAGATGGCCCACCGGTCCGCCCACCGGTCTTGGCGAAACCCGCTCTTTTCCAACTTCCCCCATTCTTTGGGGATTCAAATGGGGCTTTTCCAAACCCATTCTTCACACATTCAAGGTCTTATAGGATGGTTCTAACCTAGATCTAGGTTAGATTTAAGGAATGGGAAGCCATCTTACCTTCTTTGCTCAATAACACCTTCAAACCCCAAAAATCACTTCAAATCCACAATGCTTCTTCAACCTTGTAAATACTTCTTCAAATCCTTCAAGATCAACACATAAATCATCTATTAAACCTTAGATTCATCATTTCAAGGGGGATTTACAATATCTCAAGAAACCCTACCCGAATCAAGGGTTTTAATTGGGTATGGTGAAGGCTTAAGGAATCCAAACTTTGCTCACCTCTAAATGTAGATCTAGTGCTGAAGATCACTCTTCCGGCGTCGGAATGGGAAGATCATGCTTCGGCGCCGTTAACATCCATCTCTTCTTCCTCTTCCTTCTCTTCTCCTCTTCTTTCCTTTCTTTTCTCTCTCCTCTTTACTCTTCTCACCAACGTCCGAGTGTCATAAATGAGGAAGAAAAGAAAAAAAATGCTATATATATATATACTTCTTTAAAACACTAAGTAATTCACATGGGTGGGTCACTCGTGGGTGGATGCCCACCACCCCCGCCCACCCGAGAGCCAAAACTTGGGATTTTGATAAAATTCCCCCTCGGTAATCTCACTTTTGGGCATACGATATAATATACGATACACCTTAATATACGGCTACATACCCTTTATCCATACATGGCCTTATGATGGGTGCATGTACACGCATTGGGTATTCCTGCCTTTTTCCGCATGCTCGACTTGTCGCCAGCCGATGTTTAAGGTCACCTTGCCATCATAGTCCATAAGGAACCCGCTATAACTCTCTCTGGTTCGGGTCCTGCATGGTTAAACCGGGTCAACCGTAAAATCAGACCGGGTTTAAGAAGTAGGGTATTACACTGGTGGTGATGATAATAAAAGAAAATGTAACATTGGAACTATTCTGTAAAAGAAGCAGATTTAGAACACGGTTTTGGGTGGACTTAATACCCTCCTTAAAAACTGTTATTGGAGATAGTATTTTGTGTACACATTATGTTAAGAACCATATTTACCCAGGAGATAGAACGGCTCAGTTTGGTTGTCGTAAGAGGTAATTCTATATTTTTCTTTTCCATCCCTTAGAAATCTGGCAAATTTTGGATTCTGAGATTGGACTTTATGGAAACTCAACTTAGGAACGGTTTTTCGATATGATTTTCTTACAGATGGTACCAAAGCGGACACCGACAACGTGTTGGGCCACAACGGGGATGCTATGCCTAAAAGGGAGAAAGAATGTGACACCTAAGAATATAACAAGTACCAGACCCGCTTGGGAGATCAGTGAGGTGTCCCCACCAAGAATACGACAAGTATCACGGGGCCTGGGAGATCGATAAGGATGTGCAGTCTTTAGTCCCACATCGACTAGGGGAAGACTGCTAGACTAATTGATGACTTCTAGCTTTCTTAACATGGCACAACGCATTTTAAAGCCTTGAGGACCATGGCCCAAAGAGGAGATAATATTTTGCTAGGATTAATGGGGCCAGGGCATTACAATGGTAAAAAACAAATTGACGGCTAAAGAGTAAAGGATGGTAGGTGTCAGTTGATAGATGACCCTTTTTTTCTCCTACAATAGGGTAGGAAACACATCAGTGGTTTCAATCCAATGGCTTAGAGGGTTCCAATCAACGGTTGAGGAGTCCCATTGGTTTAAGGGGTTTTGATGGTTCAGGGGTTCCGAAGGTTTAAGGTTCTGATCGGTTAAGGGGTTTTGGCTAGTTAAGTGTTCCAAAGGTTACGGAATTTAAGCGAATTCATATGGGTGGCAAGGTTGTGTGGGTTTGGGTGTGTACGGGCTTGACTTGGGTAACGGATTTAACAAGTGTGGGGACTAGATTGGCTGCAATAGGGTGCAAAAGGTTCAAGTGTGGCTTGGTTTAAGGGTTTGTTCAATTCTGGCCTAGATTCATAAGTGGTCCAGTTAATGGGTGGACATGGATTCTCTAGAGTGGTTTATGGGATAGAAGGTCTCACAGATTAGAAGTTTAGATTTGGAGGACCAAAAGTGGGTTGACGATGGGAGGGGTTTTAGGTGTTTAGTCTTGTCACCATCTGGGGATCATGGGGACAGATGTAACTCCCTCCTTGGAGTGTAGGTCCTGTGTGCGAGAGGCAGGCTTAACACCCTATAAAGGGTGTGAGATTGGACAGGATCCGAAATTAGTTTTTGGAGGGAGGGGTTTTCATATAGGTGTATTATATATGGGGCCATGGCATTTAGGGAAGGGGTATCGAGTTTGGGCTTCGTACAGAGGTAATGGGTGGTGGGGGATTAAGGGCTGGGGGCTCTAGTTAATAGGTGACATAAAGGGTAGATATAGAGATGATGTTAGATTTTATATCTATTTTATTATATTTAAGTTTCAAAATAAAGTCTTTCTTTTGTGTTTTGATTGTCTTGTCATAGTGTGAGACCCTTGGGGTCAAGGTAGTGGAAAATGGTCAATAACACCCTATGAGAGTCCTAAAGTCTATTCATAGCCATTACCATGAGTGGAGAGGTGGGCAAAGAGTATTGATTGGGATAAATGAAATTAATTCTTAATTTATGTCATATGTTATTGCAAAATGGAGGTAAATGGTCAATGTCATTATATGGATGCCCTAAAGTCCATTCATGGTCACTACCATGAGTGGGGAGGTGGGCTAAAAAATGGTCAATAACACCCTATGAGAGTCCTAAATTCCATTCATGGTCATTACTAAGAGTAGAGAGGTGGGCAAAGAGAATTGATTGGGATTAATTCAATTTATTGAATTAATTCCCAATTCATGTCCATATGACATTATTCTCCAATTAACTTGCCATTAGTTGGAGGTTACTCTTGGGGATTCCAAGAGGGTGCAAAGGTTGGTTTTGGGTCTATATAAATCCAACCAAATACCTAGCAGAGACACATTCACACATTGACATTCCATCAATTTCTACTTGTTGTAACCATACAAGTCTTTCTTTTCCTTCAATTTTTCTCTAAGTCTTGTGTAAGGTTAGAGGGGGGCTGCTGTGCTGTAGCTTTTTGCTCGTAGAAGGGACTAGAAGAACTGCCTCATCTTCTGTGGAAGGTTGTTTTATCTTGAAGGTAGAAGGTGCAGAACACCTCTTGGCAGTAGAGGGCATCAATTACCTTAAAGGCAACACTACAAGTGTGACTCAACCTCAATTCTGTTCGAAGCTTCTTCTGTTGCTGTGGTGGTGATTTAACATCTATTTGAAGCTTTTCCTCATCTCATTTCAGCTAAGGATCAACACTACAACAACATAGTTTCTACTGTAAAAACTTTGTATTGCAATTTGTATTTTGTAAGAATTGTAATACAATTACCCAACACGTGAGTTGTAATCTTTATAAAATGTTGTGATCACAAGAGCAATAGAGAAGCAGAGAGTAAGGTTACGACATACAGAATAGGGGTTGGTGGAGATTTAGGGCATAGGGTTGGCAGCGCTTCAGGGTGGGGTTGGCAAAGATTCATGGTGGGGTTAGTGGAGATTCAAGGTGAAGGAGGGAAAAAGATTTAAGCTTATAACAGGAATAGGGTCTTTAATGGTTCAGTCTCGACAGATTCCATGTGGTTTCCAATAGTGATAGGACTACAGGATAGATTTTTAAAAAGGGTTGGAACAGGTTGATAGAGGGTTAGCAGAGGGTGGGATTACATGGATGGTGCTTGAGAGGGTTTATTATAAAGGGAGGCCACAGGTGGAACGATGGAGAGTTTGGGTTTGGGATGTAGAGATGATGGGGGTGGGGGCTCGCAGAGGACATGATGAGGGTGGGCTTGTGTGGCAGATCAAGAGAGGTTGCTGGTCATGCAAGGGGTCACACAAGGGTTGCTAGGTGCGTATAGGTGTAGAGAAAAAGTTTCTAATCGCTCAGGGGTGGGGGTTTAGAGCATGGGTTACTAATCTCTTAAGGTTTGTTGGGTGTGCAGAGGGGTCTCACAAGGCTTCATTTGGTGAAGGGGTTCAGGGCTAGTTTTCACTGGATGTGATTACAAGTGGGTTGTAGAGACAACGGGCAGTGACTATATGAAGAGAAGGTAGCGGGCATAATGGGTTGGCACAATTTTGAGATGTTATAGGAAGAGTGGAATAAGGGGGTGGTGGCTGGTTTCACAAGTGTTGTAGGGGGGTTGTTTCGATGAAGGGTTGGCAAGGCTGGTGTGTGAGGCTATGGGGCTGGTGAGTAGGGCTTGTGGTTTTTGGGTGTGGGTGTAGCAGGAGATTCAGGGGTTTGGATGCAGGGGCAATGGCAGGGTGATTAAGCTATTTAGATGATACAAATTCAGAAAATCCTTGAGCAATGTTTAGTGTTGTGGACGTTAGGAATTCCCCTATTTTTATGGGACTAGTTAGATTGACTAATCTTTTGATCGAACGGTTGTGAACTGTTGTAATACCAAGTAGTTAGACTCGTCTCTCCAAATAGAGGGGTTTTCTTTGTACATTCATTCTTAATTTTTGAATAAAAAATTTGTCTTTGAGGTCCGACCACCTAGAAGTGGTTTCCTCCATTGCTGAATCTTCTGTAGAACAGAGATTGTAATAGTGTTATTAGAGCATCTTTCCTGGACACCGTATTGAATCATCATGGCCGAGGGAACAAGAGCTCAAGAGATAAAGAAATTGGAAGGAGCCCTAAAGAACTATTCTGATAGGAATTATCAGGAACTGCTTAGCAAGGGAGATCGGCAGTACCAAGAGTTGTTAAACTTGATGAATGCTATCCATTTGAAGATGCATCATGCTATCAATTTGAAGATGCATCAGGTATCAGTAAGTACTCTTTATAGGAGTGAAGATAGATCAGAGGGGTTTTCTTGTCAAAATGGAGGAACTCTAACAAGAATTGCAAGGCTTAACTTCCCCAGATTTTCTGGAGACGATCCAAAGAGTTGGGTTTGTCGCTGTAAACAATTTTTCAGTTTAAATAGAGTGGAAGATGAGGGAAATTTTATCGCACCTATTTTTTTACCAAATTTTAAATTATACTATCAAATTTCAAATATGTGTCGATATCTAATTCGTATTATGGCCAAAAGGAATTTTTTTTTTCTAAGAATTAGCAAGTGAATTATATTAAGGATGTGAAAAAAAATTATTATATGAAAAATAAGAGAAAACTCATTTGGTCACTACTCCACCTTCGGCATGGCCATCAACAGAGAAGCAACTCAACCAAGTAAGCAAAAATCTGTAAAATCAATATATGGGCCTTAGTTGAGCATCCTAGATGTTATCATAAATAACAAAAGAAAGAGCAATATCCCATGTTGAAGAAATCCTTGTTGCCAAAAGTACATAAATGTGCAGTTTAGCACACAAACGTGGCATAGTGCTGCATAATAATTTCACTTAAGCTAAATGTAACGCTTTTACATGCTTAGCATAAAGCATAGCACACCTATTTCACATGGGAAGGGAAGAGGGATATAGTGGAAAATGGAAAAAATATATATATATATATATATGAGAAATGTAATTAAAATATTAGAAAGGAAGGAAACAGATTTTTCCATTGAAAATTATCAATTAGTTAGTAATGTGACACCAGCTCCTTGGAGGTCAACCTAGATAACATTCTCTTGATTCTTGAATATTTGTCATAAGAAGTTCTATTGTGCCTCAAAAATTTTGTTGATGTGGCTTGACCAAATCACCAACTATCCATCTATCAAATTTGAGCCGTGATAGGTTGAGAATTCAACTTGTACAACTTTGGGAACTTCAGTTCAACTACTGAAAAATACATGGGTTTCCCAACAATGGACATTGAGTCCAAACATTGTAGACCTACAATAGATATGGGGTCCAAAACTTGAGTTATGATCAATGCTCGCTTTCTCTAAAGTCACCCTCTCATAACTCGAAATTGTTGGACCACTTAGATAAGCCTTTTGCACTGGACATTTTGCTTTAATCCTTAATATTTAGTGGTTGACTATTATCTATTATTCTAAATTTCTAACATTAACTAATTTAAAATAATTTACCATTTTAAAATTATCTCCTAATTTATTTCATAAATACTAGCTGATTTATCATTTGAAGTGTAAAAAGGAGAAATTCTTTTCTTCTTCTTCTTCAAAAAAGGAGAAATTATTTACGGATTTATTATTTTTTAAGCCTTGATAGTTATCATCATATATTTAGTATGAATTCCAACCGATCGATCTACTAAAACAGATGTAGGCGATATTATATTTTTATTCGTGCATAGCTAAAATATTTTATGCATATCAAAAGCAACCATATCTCTTTTGGTGCGAAAAGCTGCGAAGCGAAGGTGACAAGATAATTAGCACCAGAGCATGTAGGAGAGAATGGAAGTGAGTGGTAATGGTGTTCCTGAAGGACGTGATGGAAGTGATGGCTTGGATAATGATGGTGGTGCAAGAGAGAACCCTGATAGGGGCCCTTTGCAGCTGGAGAATACTCCAGAAGGTGATCGTCAGCCGTCTAAATGCTCCTATGCCAGGGCGGTAGCCAATGCCTCATGGTCGGCTATCGACTCTCTCCCTGAGTAGATCCAAGCAGGCAACAGCCAAAGAATTATTATACCTCAGTAGAATTACGAATCTAAACAACAGGTATTTCAATTTTCTTTAATTGGTAGAATTAATTTCATATTAATCTCTTTAGATGAGTTGAGAAAAGAGGCGGCTGAAACCTGAAACTTGAGTCAAGGTGTGATTGTGCACCCCCTAGGAAAGGGTTATGTCATATTTCAGTTTCACTGCGAGGGAGATAAAGCTGCATTTGGCGGAGGAGCCCGCTCAAAATAGGGGGTCAGTTGATACGTTTTCAACATTGGAAATCAAACTTCAATATTCATGAGAAGCAAGTCTGGACCAAGCTTGTCTGGGTGCATTTTCCAGATCTTCCTATGGAATACTGGCATGAAAATGTTCTCCTGTCTATTGGTAAGGCTGTAGGTCGCCCGGTAGCCTTGGATCGTCACACCAGGCTAAGAATGATGGGGTATTATGCTCGTGTGCTTGTGGAAGTGGATGCATCAAACACAGCTCCTCGTATAGAAGAGGTTCAAGTTGAATGGTTGGAACCTGGCACTACGACGATTTTCAATTTCAGGCAAAAATTTATTTATGAGGATGGTTTTAGACGTTGTGGCTTCTGTAAATGTCTTGGCCATCTCGTCGATGATTGTCATCTCCAAAAGCTTGACGATGAGGAGTCTGCATCCAACAAGGCGGCATCAGTTCCTGGTGTTGTATACATTGAAGAGGAAGTCGACTTGGCTTAAGTCAACTCGCAGGAGGAGAGCAGGCCCTCTTTGGTAAGTGGTGACCAAGATCATCACACCTACCATCCTAAGGACAATCCTCAAGTCGCTGATGGGGGGCAATTTATATGTAATGTTGTATCCCTTGGAAGTCAATCCGTCCAGGATAGGAATATCCACTGGAAATATTCTATCAGCTCCTCAGAATAATTTCCTTCTCAATGTGGAAGCGGATAAGAAGGTTGAAGAATATGGGTCTGGGTTGGAGACGGACCATGATAGCTCTGCTCCATTTGAGTAGGAGATAGAGGATGACCCTCCTTTGCATGAGACGGCTGTGCATGTGGGTGTCTCCCAGGACTCTCTTGGTGTGTCCATGCTCGCTCGTCCCACGAGAGAGGCGTCTAAGCATAGAAGAGGTGCAAGTGCCACTGCTAGAGGGGGACGGCCTTCATCTTCTTCCCATGTTCATGCTTTGTCTAGTGATACAATTGTTGAGAATTTTACAGAGACCGAAGTTAGGGGTGGAAGGGTTGGTTTGAACTTCCCTATTATGGAGGCCATTGATCATGCCATTGCTGCTCGTAAGAAAGGAGGTGCAGGTACCTCTAGAGGTTCCAAATGGTCTGAAAAATCTCATTAACTTCTCTCATATTTATGATGTGTGTCCTCTTCCAGAACATTCGTGGTGTTAAGAAGGTCACGGGTGCAAGGGCCTTGAGGTCTTTTTTAAGAGAACATTTGCCTGACATAGTTTGTGTTGCTGAGCCCATGGTTCAGACAAGTGAGTTTCCCTTTCTCACGATAAATAAGATGATATTTGAGGTCGATTTTATTCACAACCAGCGTGCGGATAAAGTGCCAAACTTGTGGATCTTTTGGAAGCAAGGCATTAGTCGTCCTGCTATTCTCTTTTCATCTGACGAGTAGATTTCTATGATTGTTGACTGGCTAGGTAATAAAGTCAGGTTATCCTTTGTGCATGCTAGCTTCAAAGTTTTGAGAAGGGACCTATGGAGGGATTTGGGTTTGGTGGGGCTAAGTTCAATTCCTTGGTCTGTAGTAGGTGACTTTAATGCAACTCTCCTGTCTTCGGAGAAAAGAGATCTTGGCAAATTTAATCTTGGCTCTGCTTCAGAGTTTCAAGCGATAGTGGATTTTTGTTCTTTAATCTCAATCCCTTCTCAGGGAAGGAGATTTAATTGGACCAATAATCGCCGTTGAGGTTATGTTTCGGCCATTCTTGATCGTAGCTTCTGCAATGAAAAGTGGATGGACCTCTTTAAGAATATTTCTCAGTGGGTTTTACAGAGTATAACCTCCGACCATTTGCCCCTTTTGGTCTCTTCTAATGTGATCCCAAAGCCGCATAACACTCCATTTAGGATTCATAGGTTTTGGATTGATAATGAAAACTTTCACTCTGCTGTGAAGGATGCTTGGAATATTGAGGTTTGAGGTAACCCTATTCTAGTTCTCTCTCAAGAGCTCAAGTATGTTAAGTCTCTGATCAGACCGTGGGCTAGAGAAAACTTTCCTCATGTTGATAAGAATGTAGATCGAGCCTCCTCTACTCTAAAATCAATTCAAGATGAAATAGATATGGTGGGTATGTCTGACGATCTTTTCAACAGGAAAGCTAATGCTAAGATTGCTCTTCTTAAGGCGTCTCAACTTCAAGCAAGTTTGTGGGCTGATAAGGCTAAACAACAATGGATGAAAGATGGAAATGGCAACATCAAATTCTTTCACCTATCAGTAAAGATGAGGCATTCCCGTAATTAGATCTGTTTTCTAAAAAAGGAGGATGGAACGTGGGTGGCAGACCAGGCATCTTTGTCTTCTTATATTTTGAACTTTTACGAGGATTTTCATGGAGCCACTCCAGTCACCCCTCACTAGGACCTTCTTGACTATGTTCCATAGGAGTTGAATGATGATGACAACTCCTTTCTTGAGGCAATTCCAAATCAAGATGAGAATGCAGTCTGGGATCTTGACTCTGACAACTCACCTGGCCTTGACGACTTCTCAGGTAAATTCTTCAGACGAGTTTGAGACATTAATGACTTGGAATTTTGTAGAGTTGTCTCCTATTTCTTTAGGGTGGGTATTATTTATAAGGGTGTCAATAATTGCTTTGTAACCTTAATTCCTAAGGTTCTTGGAACTTCCACTCTTGATAAATTTTGACCTATCTGTAGGGGGAAATTTTTTTCTATAAGGTCCTTACCAAAATCCTAGCCTCCTGAGTATTTTTCTTGCCCTCATCTCTAAGGAGCAAAGAGCCTTCCAAAAGGAAAAGTCATTTCTTCTAATATCAGCCTTGCCTCGAGGCTAATCTCATGCATTCTACGTTAGAGGAGGGGTATGGATCTTAAGCTTGATGTTCAAAAAGCTTTTGACTCCATTTTATAGGATTTTGTTTTTGCCACTCTAAGAAAATTTGGTTTTTCCAATAAGTGATTTTCCCTAGATTAATGAGATTCTTTCTTCTTCAAGAATCTCAATCTTATTAATGGAGACCCATGGAATTTTTAGTGTTGATCCGGCCTTCGTCGAGTGACTTAAGCTCTTTATCCTTTTCATTTTAGCAGAGGAAGTGCTTTGTAGAGAAAAAAAAGATGGTTGATGAAGGAAATTTTAAAACCCCTTTTGGGGGTCCTTGGTGTGTTCTTCCCCCAACCCACCTCTTTGCAGATGATTTTTTTGTGCTTGTGAATGCTTCCCCAGATATGTCAAACACTTGCAGAATTTTCTAATCAAATATCGGGGCTTCGGGCAACACATTAACTTTGAGAAAAAGCGGCTTTTTTTGGCAAACTTCTCCCACAAAGCATTTCATTTCGAGACCCGAATTTATCAATCCCATTTTCCCCAAAAGTTTTTTGGGGGTCAAACTCTTCAAGGGTTGTGAATCCAAGACTCATCTATTTCCCTTTTTTGGATAAAATCAAGTCCAAGTTGGGGGATGGAAGGAAAATTACTTTCCCCGCAGGTTGGGTGGAGCTTGTCAAGTCTTTTTCAGATTTCCATTCACAATTTTGCGTTTATTGGTGGCCTCAATCATCCATTAAGATTGTGGAGCTTTGGGATGAGAAACTTTACGGTCAGCACATGGAGAAACAAAAAAAGGGGGTAGTGAAGTGGGAGAATTTTCAAGCCAAAGCAAGAGGATGGTTTAGGGCTTAAAAATGAGAGACTTTAACATGGCTTGTCTATGCAAGTTGGGCTAAGATCAAACATAAGAACTCAACGATGAGTACATTTTCAAATCCATATTTGTTTCCAAGGATGGCTCCTGCTATCCTATAAATCTTTCTCTATTCTGGGCTGAAAAGGATTGGTTTTTTATCTAAAAATGGAAGTTTGGTCTTGGCAATTGTTCAAAAATAAGTTTTGGTAGGATAAATAGATTGAAG
>JAJSZK010000160.1:0-18354 GCA_022985045.1 Macadamia tetraphylla | reverse complement strand
TCTTAGTTGATATTTTTTTCGATTATTCATGGCTTTCGCCTTTTATCAAAAAAATTGAGCTAGTTATTCGCCTTCACCACTCTCCTTCAGCAATTGACTATCAAGGAGCACCCTTGGGATGGTACCGAATTTCCACCAGTAGAGCTGCTTTAACCCCATATACCAAAGAAAAAGGGGGTTGCCTTCATCGAGGATCGCATAAAAGTCCAAGATGCCCATAAGGTTAGGGTAACCTTATCAACCCAATCTTGTGTGTTTCACCATTTTCGTGTAATGACTTTGTTGTTTTTATTGGCTACTTAACGCCCCATTGGTTTGTGTCTGTAGTGGTAGAGCCGATGCCTTCCGATATCTAACTTTGTGCAGATTTTATCGGTCTTGCCCCAGAAATGGGATCCTTGATCTAATATCAATTCTTGAGGTACTCCATATCAAGAAATGATATTTTCTTAGATGAATTTTGCCACCTTAGCAGACGTGAGGACCACATAAGATTGAGCTTCTACCTACTTGGTGAAATAATCAATAGCTACCAAGATGAACTCATGACCATTGGATGCTTTGGGGTTGATCTTTCCAATGATATCGATGCCCCAAGTGGAGAAAGGCCAAGGAGAATTGAGCGAATGCAACTCCATTGGCAAATATATAACATTTGTGATATTTCTTGACAAAGTCCATGCAATTTGCTTCCATTATATTCCAATAGTATCCCAACCTAAGGATCTTCTTAGCTAGCATCTTGGCATTCATATGGGGTCCACAGAGGCCTTGATGAATTTCTTCCATCATGGTTGTAGCTTGTTCTTCATCCACACATAGAAAATCAGATTCCATTATAGGACCTCAGATAACAAGTCCTCTTGAAGAAAAAATTTGGGGTGGCATATCTCCTTAGAAATTTTTTCTCTTTCAAGGCCCAATCGGGTACTTCCTTTCTCGATGAAATCCACCATGTGAGCAAACCAAGACCGATCATACATGGTGAGAGAGTTCACCAAATTCGATAAATGGGTCTACTTCTTTGTTCTATCAAGAATGGCAATCTAGCCATAGGGTTGCATTCTACCATGGATGCCAAGGTTGCAAGGGCATCAGAAACCTATTGTTATCTCTCTGAAAGTATTCGAACGAGATCTTCTCAAAGTGTTCAATCACCCTTCCGGGTGTTCTTTGAACGGTTTACTTTTCATCTCGGGCTTTCATTTTCCTTAAGGCCCGATAGATGATTTATAGATGAATTTCCGTAAACCTTGATCCTTTTTTCTCCAATAGTCAAAGTAGTTTCGAGTCCCAAAGCACAAGCTTCATATTCGAAATATTGTTAGTACAGGGAAATCGAGGTAGAATCATGAAGGAAAATAAAGGCCCTTAGGAGTGACAAGCAATATTCCCACACCACATCCTCCGATTGGCGCTCCATCAAAGAATAATTGTCATTCATTAACGTGGGCTTCTTCCCCTATTGCGTGATTCCTTTATTTGGGAAAAGGGATCATCCAAGGATCTTCCATCTTCTATGGGTGGGCAGCCAAATGATCAGCCCATGACCTTTCCTTCTTTTATCTCTTTCTATTCTAGCAAAGAGCCCATAGAATATTCTCCCATGGATAAGTACAAAAGAAGTGGTTCTTCCACCCATGTGTCAATACTAGTGGGTTCATGAGGTATCCTTTGATTTTGTCAAAAATTTAATGGCATTGGTCATTCCATTCCATGGGCTGATCCCTTCAGCAGTTTTTAAAAATTTGGGTTCACAAATTGTAGTCAATCGAGCTATGAATCTACTAATATATCGGATGTGACCCAAAAATCTTCATATTTGCTTTTGTTCGAGGTGTGGACATTTCCTGAATTGTCTTGATCTTGATAGGGTCGACTTCAATGCCTCGCTCACGCACTAAGAAACCTAACAACTTTCCTCGTTGTTGCCCCAATACATACCGAGGATTCAACTTTAGGATATTTGATTCTTTTAAAGAATCCCCTTTAGCCTGTGAATATGCCTTTGCCGATCTTTTGACTTTATTTATCATGTTGTCTACATAGACTTCCACATCTTTGTTCATCATGTCATGCAATATGGCTGTAGCTACACTTTGATAAGTTGTCTCAGGTTTTAGTCCAAAAGGCATCACCTTGTAAAATAGGTTCCCCATAGAGTGGTAAAGGCTGTCTTCTCTCAATCCTCCGGTGCATGCTTATTTGGTTGCATCCCGAGAATCCATCCATAAATGATAACTAGGCATGCCCACCCTGTTGTCCACCAATACATCAATGTGAGTAACGAGAAGTCATCTTTAGGGCTTACTTTGTTAAGATCTCAAGTCCATGCACATTGGTACCTTTTCCATCTTTCTTTGGTACGGTACTATGTTGGCCAACCATTGGGGTATTTCATAACTTGTAGAAACCCTACATTCCACTGCTTTTACAACCTCTTCTCCATCTTTTCGCCCATTCGAAGCATTCCTGAGCTTCGCTCGCTTTGCCCTGTGGTAAGTCGACAATCGATGCGCACGATGTTGGGGGGCGATACGCATATCCTCATAAGACCAAGCAAAGACCTCGTGAAACTTTAGAAGACTAATCATCTATTATGCTTCTTCATCATTAAGGGTAGTGCCACTTTTTACATCTCAAGGCATTGGTTGGTTCCTAGATTAATAACCCGAGTATCCCATGGATGGGTTTTCTTTTGGTTTGCATTGTTTTATTAACTCTTGATATTTATTAAGATCATCATTAGAAAAGGAGGCAAGTCATACTCGAATCAAGAATTTCATTCATGAAAGGAGTAATGATTTGACATACACGGACTCGGACCCGCCGAGAGGGGAGGCCGACATAAAATCATAACAAGACTAAAAAAATGCACTAACCACCGATTTGATGACCGACTGATGGCAAAATTGACATGACTTGATGCTTTTATCGTGGCATGCGTGTCGATTGACTCCGGTAGCATGAGTAAAATTGAAGTCTTCTCCAATGCTAGTCCAACTAAAGAGTGGTTCGTTGGCTCGATCGATGAGGAGACGTGGCAAAGGGCCTCTTCTCCTTTGAGAAAGTTGTCGCTTTTTTCTTTAATGGTGCAATGGTTCTTCCGGATAGGTGCCCGCTTTACAAATATCACCGATCAATCTTATGCTCTCGGGAAATCTAACATTCTAAGGGGGAAGGATTGGTGAAGGCTACTTAATCTTCCTTCTACAAAGTCTAACTTTTCAAGCTTCACCCATTGAGGCCATCCCGATGCCCTCTCACATCTCTAACCACCATTACGGGCTTTCCATTGCCTTTATTCGGGACAAAGCATGCACCATCATTCTTTGTGTTCTTCTTTACTTTGCATATATGCTCCTTCCTCTGAAGGCCTAGGTTTGAGCTCATGTAGCTCCCGAGATCTTGGTTTTGCGTAAACTAACAAATGCGGTTCTTCTGACAGGGAAATTGTAAACTCGATAAGTCTTATCTCCTTTTCCCATTCTCTTTAGGAGTGCCCGGGGCTTGGGGCCTCCTTTGACACGATCATTGTTGTGGGGTCATTAGAGGAGAACCCATCTTCAATCAATGCTATATCCACTATTTCAGTGATGTAACTATCCTGTTCTTATTTTATGATGTGTAATTATTCCAGCTCAATTTCTGTTGGAACCTCCTCTTAAGGTGTGTTTGACTAAATCAAAGACGTAGGGTCATTCTCTTGACTTTCCCCCAGAACATTTATTGATTCTACTGATGAAGTTATTTTTGGAGATTCTGGCAATGTAAGTATATCCTTCCAGTTATACCCGCCAATCCATCCTTCTTTTAGATTTGATGGATTGTCTACTGACCCCTAAAAATGGGAATGATATAAGGGTGATAAAAGATATGAGGTGGGATAATATGAAGGGGATGTGATGTAAGAGATAGGGTATTCTGATAAAGATAGTGGATGATAGGGTGATGAAGGGGTTCATACTCTTTGATGGCATCGTGAGAGGGAAGACAATGGCAAAGGTGGATGGTATGAGATGGTGGATTCCTCTTCTGGGGTCAGTGATGAAGGAGGGAAGGTGGGCATCTGATCCTCATCTTTTGACTCTTCTTCTGATGGCTCTTCTTTCCCAGGGGTTTTCTTGACCTTTGTTCTATCTCTCATGACATTTAAGTGATCTCTTCGAGCCCGTGGCTTCATGAGTTGAGTGGGCTCACTTCTGATTCTTCCTCCAATACATCGATCAAGCATGATCGTGTAAACACCCAATTTTATCAACCTCCGCTATAGTGAAATATGGATCTTGATGCGACTCGCTTCCGACCAATAAAGATGTTGATGGAAATATTCTCCTACCCAAAACCCTAGAAATTCCTACGCAGAGAGAGGAGGGGGTCAAATTTGGCTTTTTATATACAAAGGATCTCGTTAGATGATCATACAAATGGATAGTGATCGAAATATGATTCTAACGGTATATGGTATGCCAAAATTGGACCATCGGATTGCCCGTAATCTTCCCTGGAAAATCATATTTTTTTCGTGCGCATGTCACTCACACCAACCAAATCTGCACCAAGCCACCTAGCTGTAAGCTAGCCACTGCTAGCTAAGCTAGCTACAAGCTCACCAACCAACACTAGCCGAGCCATCTAGCACCAAATAAGCCAATACCTAGCTAGATAAGCCAACCCGCCAAATTAGCCATGCTAGCCACCAGCACAAGCCACCACCAGCCAGTTAACCATCTAGCCAAGTCACCACAGCAGCCAAGCCAAGCTGTCACCACCAGCCTACCACCAATTAGCCCAATCAGCCCACGGCCTACATGCCCCAACCGCATAATGCTTACCCCATCAAGACACTTACATGCTCTCACCGGCTCCCCACCACAGCCACGTGTCCCCATCACACAACCTATGTGCCCCACCGCATAGCTTATGCGTTCTCACAGACGCATGCGGTCCTCATCGCATGGTCGCACACTTTGCCTTCACCGCACGCGTGTTGCCCTCACACCCATGCCAACTCGACCGCACACACTATGCACATTGCCCGAGACCCATGCATTCATGCACCCACGCCTATGCCCACACCACCTGCCATTACCCATACGCCATCCATCAGACACCTATAACGCCACCGGACTACCTGCTTGGCTAACCCCATGTTTCGATTATGCATCATGCTCGGTGAAATCATATGGCTAGGACTTTATCATGCCCGCACTCGAGGAGGTCAAAGGTACGTCATGGAGAGTACTCAAAGCAAATGATACCCACTTCCTGCATAAGAATGAAAGGTATCGCCAAATGACGAGGATATTGTATTTGTGCCAACACCTCGAGGAGGTCCGCACTTTATAGCATTCCGAGATCGAATGCATCATTAAATGCTGAGGATGTCCGTATTTGTGCTAGCACCTCGTGGAGGTCCGAGCACTTTATGATATTCTAAGATCAATGATGGTTACCTTACATAACACTTTTGCACACAATCACTCACGGTTCCACCACCTTGTGACAAATTGCTTATGCACGGATTTCTCGAGGGTGTTGGCATAATTATGTAACATCCTCATCTTTTAATAATACCCCACACCCTTGTATAGGAAGAGGGTATCATTTGCTCTCGAGTACTCTCTATGACATATGCCGACTCTCCCGAGGGTGCGAGCATGACAAGGAGTCCTTACCAAATGATTTCACTGAGCACGATGAATGATGCGAAACATGGGTTAGCCAAACACGCTTTCAAAAAATGTGGTGGAAAATGTTCTTGCATTTAAAGGTAGCATCTAATATCTAAGCTTGACATTTAATCCCTAGTAGAGTCACCACGTGAGGGTAGCAGCCAGACATGGACTTATGCATCGATTCCGCCCTCTCCTTTCTTTCTCTTTCATGTGAGGGAGGGTGTGTCGATGTGCTTACCTCATGGCCCCACACCATCGTATCGTCGCCGAGATACGTGGGTGCCTATTTTGCAAGAGTGTAAAATTCATCATTTGAGATGGGATTTGGTGATGGTCTAATATAGGGATCAAGATCATACAAATGGGGGGTTTGGAGTCGCCACCTAGGGTTATAGGCCTAAGACCTGGGGTGGCCCATTGGAGAAAAGGGCCTGATAATTGGTCTGGTCCAGAGATTTAGGGTAAGTGTCAAGATACAGAGTTGGGAAGGAGTTCAACCGGTCTTCCTACTAGATGCTTAAGAATGAACATTTTTCATAATTATTACTATTCCACATGCATGGCTAAGTTATCACACATATATACATTGACTGAATTTAAACTACTATGTGCACTAAAAAAAGGTCTATATAAAGTCTACATGATGACAATTTGTTGAGAAACTGACTAACTTAATCCCTGTTTTGGGTCAAGAAGGGTGGGCCCTTGATTAGTACTAGCTTAGACTATTTTTTGGATTCTCCTGGCTCAGGGGAAAATGGTCTTGACCTCCAACTTCCTTTCTTGCGAGACATTTACTATGATGATATTTGGATGGAGTTTCGACTAGGAATAGTTACTTTCGGATTTAGATTTAGACAAGCTTCGGCTAGGGAAGGCTATTTCTGGATTTGGACTCGGACAGGGCTTTGGCTAGGAAAGGCTATTTCTAGGCTTAGGATGAGATGGCACTCCGATAGAACTTCCGCTAGGGATAGGCTAGGGGAGGGTTAGGTTAAGGTGGCACTCCAACAGAGCTTCCACTGGGGATAGGCTAGGGGAGTGCTAGGCTGAGGTGGCACTTCGGCAGAACTTCCGCTGGGAATGGCTATTTCTGAAAAGATTCTAGGGGCATTCGGACAGGGCTTCTGCTAGGAATGACTATTTTTGGAATTAAATGGATTGACCTAAAAATGGATTGAAGATCCCCAAAGCCCCAAAGAACACTTTGAAGATCCAAACAAAACTTTGGATTTTGACAAAGATTTCTTTGTAGATTGAGAAACCTCAAAGGGGGGATTTCTATTTCTGGTAAGGACCAAGAACACTCAAAGGGGGGATGCTAAGAACATACTATTTTTGGAAAAAGTGGCTTGGGTTATAAACTTGGATTGAAGATCTTCAAAGTCCTTAAGAACACTTCAAAGATCCGAATAAGATTTTAGATCTTGACGAAGATCGCCCAAAGACCCAAAGAAACTCAAAGAGGGAAGGGAAGAGGAGAGGGGTAGAGTTTACTACTATGGAGTGTGATGGGGTTGTTTGATGTGTAAAATCTAAAGGAGGGGGTATTTCTAGGATTTTCAGGCCAATGGGGGAGGGAGAATTTTTAACCAATGGGAAAAAGAGGGTTTTTGGACCAAAGTGGGTGAAGAAGGCTTTTAACCAATGGGAAAAAAGGGGTTTTGTGGACTAATGGGAGGAGAGAGAGTTCTTAGCAAAAAGTGGGTTTTTAGACTAAAGTGGGTGAAGAGTGAAGAGAAAATCTCTTCACCCACTGGGCTAGTAGAACACCAATCCCAGCTATTGACGGCAGGACACAAGGTTGGGCTGAAGTGCATGGGGTGAGGCCGACATGGCTATAGAGGAGGGTAGGCAATATGCACAGGGTGTACGGGCAGTGGCAAGGGTGTGCAACACATGGCACGCGACTGGGCAGCATGCTAGGCATAAGGGTGTGCAGGCAATGGCAGGGGTGTGCAACACATAACGCATGGGGTAGTATACGCATGGCCGCTGGTAGCAGTAGGCAAGGGGCAGGCACGCAAGGCTGGTGGGGGCACGCGCATGGCGGGTGTGGGCATGGGCGATTGACGGGGTGCACGAGTATGGCAAAGAGAGCATGTGCATGGGGGGGGGGCACACATGCAGGCTAGGTGCAGGATGGTGGGGAAAGGCCCATACAAAGCAGGCAGAGAGCTGTAGCATGCAGGGGGACCGGCCTCCCGGGCTAGAGGCAAAGATAAAGGGCCGGCCTGCGCCTAGGTGCTATAATGGAATTTTTTGATGATGATCGGGGAGATCCGATGGTCTGTTTTTTGACATACCATATATCGTGGGAATCGTATTTTGAGAAACTATCCATCCGCATACCATCTTGACCAGATTCCTTCATATAGAAAGTCAAAATTAAACCCTCTTCTCTCCCATTCAGGGGTTTCTAGGGTTTTCGTGTAGGAGTTGAATTTGGAATATTTGGGTAGGTAGGGATTTTTCTGGGTTTTCCCAATAGGCTTGCCAAAGGTATGGGGTATATGTACAGAAAATGTAGTTTTCGGGATGATTTTGGGAGATCCGACAATCTGATTTTGATGTACCATATATCGTCGAATCGTATTTTTGAGTACTTTCCATCTAGTATGGTCACCTTGATAGGATTCCTTCATATTTATAAATTTAAATTTGGACTCTCTTCTCCCATGTGGGGTTTCTAGGGTTTTCAAATGGGTGGGGAATGTTTTCCGTTTTCTTAGTCCATCATCATCTCGTTGATTAGAAGTTGAAAGTCGAGTCCAAGACCCGCATTTCATCATAGGTGAAGGAGGGTGACAAAATTGGATGTCTATACTATCTTGTCATCCACATAAACTTCCACATCTTTGTTCATCATGTCATGTAATATGGCCATAATCGCTTTTGATAAGTTACCCATGCTTCTTTAGCCCAAAAGGCATCACTTTATAACGATAGGTTCCATGGAGTGGTGAATTGTTTGAGATTTTAAATGAAACCCGCAAGCGCACGGATAAAGAAGCATGGTCAACTCAGAGAGAGCCATTTTTTTTTTTTTTTAATAATGGAATGAACCTATTAATGGTTGTGATCTAATTCTAACTACCGCCTAACATTATCTAAAATAACCCCCAACCATTCCATCTAAGAATTTAAAGACGAACCACAAATTAAAATTAAATAAATAAATAAGGAAAATAAAAACCCCAAAGAAATTTAAAAAAAAAATAAAAAAAAATGCTAAAAAAAATAAAGTAAAAAAAAGGGGAGAAAGCTAGAGAAAGACTCACAAGTAGGTTTTCTACTTAGCCCGAGGGATGCATCATAATATGAGTTTCCCCTATTTTACCAGAGAGCCTCAAAGGGTTACTCTACTTGGCTTTAGGAAAGGGAGACAATTAAAATAAAAAAAAAATTGATGGTTCTATGCTAGGGGGGGCAAAGCCAACAAAACATTTGCATAAACCCTTGGGGAAAGGGATACAAAAAAACGACTGAAATTAAAATCCTAAATTAAAAAAAAGGGTAGTCAAAAGGGAATGAGGGGGGAGAGAAGACTATTGAGGAGCCTACTTACTTGAACTTCAACCCTTGAACTTGAAAGCTTGGGTGATTTGAGATACTACCAAGAAAAAAACCAAACGAATAAACCAAATCTGAAATTTTAGTACTAGAGAAAACAAATCTTAAAAAAAAAAAAACTGAACTTGAAAAAAAATGCTCCACGCTTTGATCTTGTCACCTAGATCAAGCCTAGAACTATAACTTTAAAATTACAACTCAATTGCATAAATCATAAACATAAAAGGCTGAATAAGAATAAAAGAGTGATTGCATTAATTGAATAAAAAAATTTACAAAAGTGATTAAAGCAAAAAAAGAGAAGAACTAAAACTAAAGAGGGAGAGAGGGAGAAAAAAAAACTAAGCATAAACTAGAAAATAAACTAAGGGAATAAAAAAATAGGGGGGGGGAGGAAGGGCTTTATGGGGTTTTTTTTTTTGCTCCTTCCTTCACAAGTCTTCTTTAAGAAAAGAAAGAAAAAAAAATTTAATTTTAAATTTTTAAAAAACCCTCATTTCGAGATATTTGTGAGGAAAGAGGAATTTTTTTCCCCAAAATTAAAAATTCTTTTTTTTTCCCCAAATATTACAATATCTTGAATTTAAAATCAAAGGAATCTCCATACATCTTCAAGATCTTGTGAGGGAAAGGGAGAAAAAATTTTTTGGATTTTGTGGAGAGAGATGTGGTACCAATGAGTGGGTCCCCCCTTTTGGCTGGTTCTTGATTCACTTTAAGCATTTCTCTTGTAACTTGAAACTAAAAAAATAAGAAAAATAAAAGTAGTACTATCCAAAGTGGGAAAAAATGTACACTTATATCCCTAAGATTTCAAACATTATTGTGCCCATAAAATTTTCCACTTGACTTTGCTGCCTCAGCAAAAAAAAAAAAAAAGAAAAAAACTTAACTCACTTTGGAATTTAGGGTTGATTTAGCAGCAACAAGCCTTTAACCCCTGTTACCCTAGTGGACGAGTGTCGGGGGGTGTTTGAGTGAATATACCCCCAAAATTCGAATAAATAAATCCCAACCTTGGCTAAAGGTAAGGCTCATACCGATCCAGAGCAAAATAATTTTTTAAAAGGGGACCCCACACTTAAACTTTTTTTACCCTTGATAAATTTCCCGACGCATATTTCTTAATTTGAACTCACCTCCTCTTCCAAAACATCCTTATCTTAAGGAAAAACCCACTTGTGAAGAAATAGGAACCATGACTAAGGGGGAGTTTTTTCCCAAAAAATATTACTAAGCATTAATGACATTTCAATTTTTTTTTTTTTTTCGCTTAAACTCTATTTACTCCACTACTTTTGGCCGAATGACGGGGGAGCAAACACTGACACCGTTACTATGTAGCCGTTTTTCATTGCCCACAAAGAAAAGGGAAAGGGGGTTTTTTTCCTCCCAAGGAATTTGATCAAGACACCACGCCTGAGGCGCAATGCCTCATTTCCCAAGGGGAATCAACTTTATTCTTTTTATCCACATTTCACATTTCATTTAAAATTGTGCATTTGTCAACCCTTTCCAAATTAAAAGAAGGTCTCAACCCCAAATCAAAAGTACAAGGACCCAAAGACTTACATATGGTCCAACACCATAAAAAAGGGGGTCCCTTATTTTCAAAAGAAAGTCCCATCTCAAGACAGGTTTGTTTTTTCTTCTAAAAAGGTTTTAAGTCAAAATGGGTCCCTTGGTCAAAACTTTTTTTTCATACATCAAGCAACCGAATGGTATGATCATTACCAAAACCCAAAAGGGGACTTCACCTTTTTAGCAAGCTAAAAAAAAAAAAAAAAAAAAAAACAAATAAAACAAAGTGAAAAAGTAAAAACCGGTTTCCCCCCCACACTTAAGTCATGCAATGTCCTCAATGCATGAAAAGAATTAAAAAAGATAAGGGGGGTCTTCTTAAAATTAAATATCGTAAGAGGTTCATGGAGATCCGCCTCTTCACTACAGATTGGGAAATTTTTAGAATGGTTTCAAAGCGACCATTAACCTTAAATTCCCTTTTAGATTCAAAATCCCAACCCATGGGGATATACATTATGGACAATAAATGGGCCATCCCATGGATCTAAGCTACCGAAAAAGATGAATCGAGAGTTGTACAAAGACCTTATCACCAATTGCAAAAATTTAGAATTGTTTATCATGGAAAGCTTTGGCTTTTCCTTATAAATTTTAGAACTTTCATAGGCTTCATTCCTAAGTTCCTCAAACTCGGTAGTTAAAGCCACGATGAATTCCGATCACAAATCAAAGTTGAGCTTCTTGATGGCCCAAAAGGCCTTATGCTCCAACTAAATTGGTAGTGACAAGTTTTCCCATAACCAAACGGTAGGAGACTGACCAAGATGGTCTTGAATGCATTCGATGGCCCACAAGGCATCAATGAGCCTAAGGGACCAATCTACTTGGGTTTAAAATTTTTAAGATTTGTTTGATCCCCTTAAACACCTCACTTGGCCACTAGTTTGGGGGTGAAAAGGGGTAATAACTTATGGGTGATCCCATATTTTATTAGGGCCTTAAAGCAAAAAAAATGAGTCCCCCTTATCATAATTATTGCACTGGTCCCCAAAAGGGGGAAAAAAATTTTTTTAGAAACGGACCACACTTTGTGGTCATTAGTTTTAAAGGTAGGGCCTCTATCAATTTAGAAACATAATCAACCAAAGATGTACAAATTCCCAAAGGAATTAGGAATGGTCCCATAAAATCGATGCCCCAACATCAAAGTCTCAACTACCAATAGGTTAGGGCATATGTTCTCTTATTAAAACCCAAAAGACCAAAAGGGGAAAAACCTTGAAAAAATCAAAAGCATCTCTAAAAGAGTGGCCAATAAAATCCCATTGGAGAACCTTTAACTTTCTTAGGTCCAAAGTTTCCACACATGCATGATCAGACAAAAGAGAAATGAATGTTGCTCTGATCGGAACACATCGTGGATAATCTGATCCCATATTTTAAACAAATAAGGATCATCCAAAAAGTGCTTAACTTGGGAATGAAACCTATACTTATCGTGGTGGAGTCACACAAACTAAGAAGGACAATGTCGAAACCATGGTCACCGGACCCCAAATAATTTTACCCGAAAGTTCTTTTTGATTAGAATCGATATAAAGAATTGGGAAGTGGATAAATGTTTCAACTGGGTTTTCAACCCCTTTTTATCCTTAATTTCTAAATCAAACTCTTCCAAAAGAAAAACCCCCTAATGAGACCCCCGCATCCTTTTCCCGAACTAAGTATCAAGAGAAATGATCAAGATACACCACACATGTGAACCAACTAAGTAAGATCAAAACTTTTCTAATGCAAACACAACCGCTAAAAATTTTTTTCGGGTTGATAATTGAGTTGTGCATCATTTAAGGTCCTACTAGCATAATAAATGAAAAGGGGCAACTTATTAATCCTTTGACCAAAACCCCCTAGGGAAAAAAATTAAAGCATCACACATCGTTAAAAAGGTTACCAAAGTGGTTGAACAATGGGTGCATTGGTCAACTCCTTCTTGTTGTTTAAGGATCCTAACATTTTTAGAAAATTTAAAAGTTTGATCGGGCAAGTAATGAAGTGAGAGGTGGGCTAATCGACTAAAGTTCAATAAACCTTCGAGAAGCCCGATGCCCTAGAAAAATTTGGACGCCCCAATGATTGAGGAGGTGGTAAATTATCAATTAAATCACTTTGGCTCTATCTACCTTAATTCCCCCTTTGGGATATTATATGGCCAAAAACAATACCAAATTTAACCATGAAATGGCATTCCCCAATTCAAAATCAAATTTTAGATATGCACCTTTTCAAAACTAGAGAAAGATGAAAGACATTCAATGGGAAATTTCCCCATGAATTGAAAAGTTTTTTATAAATACTTCTAAGAATTTTGCCCATGTCGAAAATTGCTCATCATGCATGTTGAACGAGGGGCATTAAAAACCCAAAGGGCATACCCTTAAGAAATGTTCCATATGGCATGAAAAAGTGGTCTTTGTTGGTCCTCAAAAACCAATTGGGATCGGTTATAGCCGAATATCCATCAAGAAAATAATAGTATTCATGCAGCTAACCTCTCTAACACCCGGGTCAATGAAGGGCAATGGAAGTGGTCCTTTTTGCCACATTAAGTTTTGAGTCTATGCAACTTCCCCCGTTTGGGACAGGGGGAATTAGTTCATTATTGGCATTGGGAACTACAAAACCTTTTTTAGGCACTACTGAACTGGCTTACCCATTGGCGTAAATAGGATAAATTTTTCCCATGATCCAAGCACTTTAGGATCTTTTTTTAATAGTTTCCTTCATCACGGGTTAGCTCTTCTTTGGGGTTCCGCTGATGGTTTGGAATCCTCCATAAGATGTATATGATGTTGCACAATAGAAGGGCTTATACCCTTGATATCAGCCATGGTCCAACCTAGGGCTTTCTTATTATATTTTAACACTTTAAGTAACCCCCTTCCTAACTAGATGTCAAATTTGAAGAAATTATTATAGGAAGAGTCCTGTCGGCCCTAGGAAAGCATACCTCAAATTAGATGGCAACTCCTTAAGATCTAGCTTAGGGGCTCAACTATGGAAGGTTTGGGAATGGAATTGAAAGGGGTCCTAAGGGCTCTATAGGTGTGTGAAGACTCAAGACTTCAGAAAATAAATTTTCACTATCATCATCCAACTTATCCATACACTTTTGGGGGGGGATTTTAACCCCCAAAATTAATTTTTCAAAAGGGGTTAATTATACCCCAAAATTCAACCTATTTTATTATCTTTTCATTTGTCTCCCTTCCAAAAAAATTTGAAAATTTATTTGGGGGTTCCCCAAAAGATATCTTAGGGAAACCCTTTTCGCGGGGGCTTTGGAATTTAATGTTTAAAAGGGCCAAGGGGAATTTTCTCCTTTTAAAAAAAATTTTTAATCTCACCCCTTAAACCTTGGTTTCAAAAAAATTTAAATAAAATTGGAAAAATTTAAAAAATCAAAAAACCTTTATTAACCCCTTTTTCCAACCCATCCCTTTAAAAATTTTAAGGGACCATTGCCAACCAAGAGTATTTCCCAGGGTTTTAAATTCTCCCAACCCAAAATTGCTTGTACAATGGTAAGGAAAAAGATTCACATTTGCCCAAGGTCAAGTAAGGCATGCTCAATGTAGGTGTTTATGAAAGATATGGTAGGCTCCTGATCCTTATATTTTGGCTATGGGTTTGAGTAATTATGGAACTAATGTTCCCCCAAGAATTTTTTGGGCAATAGTGATAGTTTGTGAGTACAAAATTTTAATACCTTTGCATAGGGGGATGGGGATATGGCATCAAAAGGGGATGTTCACTTCTACCTTTTGAAGACTTCTAAAATTTTTCCATGAACCCTTCCTTTTTGTTTACAAGCGATTAGAAAAGGGGAAAGATGAAATAAGGAGTTAGGGATTTCCCCTTTGTTCAAAAGAATCATTTTGGTTTTAAACCCAAAATTTATTTTAGTTTCAAAAATCTTTAGGTTCATCGTTTTAACTCAAAAAGAGCAACTTGTGTCCTCAATCAAGGAGAGTTAACATGAGTAATAGATGAGGAAATTTGGGAAACCCCCTTTGGTACCTCCCCACCCTAAGGGCATAACAAATTACATTGGTTAAAAGGCCCTTGTTGGGTCTGACCTTTACTATATTCGGTGCTTTAAATTGATGTTTTGAACCCAACGATATGCCTAGGGTTGGGGTCGTTGACGGTAAAGTTTTTCCCTTCACGATAATTGAGAAACTTGAGTGAGTTCTCTGTAAGATTTTGATGGCTTGTCATGAGGAGGGCCATATTTTTTTCAAGTCACTTATTCTACTTGCCTCCCCAAGGTTGGTAAACCTGGGGTTGCTCACGATAAGATGATAAGAGAGGGGCCCTAGGAAAACTAGCCCGAGGTCCTACATTTGACCTAGGGAAAGTATTTTGAGAAAAAGATTATTGTGCAAAGGGAGGCCTTTGGAGTCCAAAGGACCTTGATTATGAAAATTGGAAGGCCCCGCTTGGTTGCCCTGATTTCAAGAGAAATTTGGGTGATTTCTCCATCCCGGGTTGTAGATTTTATGGTTTCTAAGGGCCTTTTTTTTAACACTTTTTTATTGCCCCGGGTTTGGTTGGGGTTCTTAAGATGTCAGGGGTGGCACCAAGGGCCAATTTACCAAAAATTTTTGAAAAAAGTTTGTTTAAAAAGGGATTTAGCCAAAAACCTTGATTAGGAAATTGGGGCCTCCTTGATTCCCCTTCCCAAAAATTTAATTTTTCCCCTTTTGTTTTTAAACTTTTCTGAGTTTTATTCCCCCCTTCAGGGGTTTTTCTTAAGCCCAAGGGGGTAAAAATTCCAAAAACCTTTTTATTTAGGAAGGATGTGTTTAGGGAAAGGGTTTCATTTTTTAAATGGGTATCAAATCCTTTTTCTAATATGACATAAATCCTAAGTTTTTACCCTGGTGACCCATTCTTTGAGTGGGTCCCTTTAATTTTTTCCCCATAAGTGGAATTTGGACCATAACTTTTGCTTAGGTGTCACCTTCAAAAATTTTTTGGCTTTTTTGAATTGGGGGAATCTTGGAGAATTTTGGGATTTTTCCAGAGTTAAAAAAATTTTGGGGTTTTTTAACCCATACCCTTTTAAAGTTTGGTTTTATGCAAGGGAAAAATTTTTTAAGTTAACAAAACACCCCAGTTTTAAAAAATTATTAGCCCAAAAACCTTTTTTCCCATCCTTAAAGGAAAAGAAATGCATCTTTTTTAACAAAGTCACATAGTTTTGTATTTAATGGGGCAAAATTAAATTCCCAAAAAAGCTTTGGAAAAACCCCATGGAAGTTTTTTTAGGTGTTAGAACCTTTTTTCTTTCGTAGAATTAAATGAAGGGTTGGGCTGCCCCTTTAAAATTTTTTAAAAGAGGCTTGGGGTTTTTTCCCCAAAAAAATGGTCTCTTCAAAACATTTAGAATTAGGGGACCACACACTCATGCAAAGAAAACACCCAAACTAGATAAGACAAGCACAAAAAATGGAAAAAAACTTTTTTTTTTATTTTTTTGATTTTTTTTGTTTTTGGAAACCCACCGATCCGGGTTCTCGTCAATTCGAATCCAAAAGGCAAAAATGTTTTATCATATGTAGGCATGCACCTCCACCGATACAACTATTTTTTAAAGTTGTCTTTTTGGGAATTCATAAAAGAAAAAAAAAAAAACAAAAAAAACTTCCCCGATTTACCAAAAGAAAAAAAATAAATGGAATTTCTCAACGGGCAAAACTTTTTGAGATTTAAAGAAAAAGAGGCGGCTATTAACTGGAGAGCAGCCACTTTATTTTTTTTTTTTAATAATGCGAAGTGAACCTATTAATGGTTTGATTAATTCTAACTCCCGCCCTAAACATATGTATCTAAAATAACCCCTAACCTTTCCCATCTAAGAATTTAAAGACGAAACCAGAAATTTAAAAATTTAAAATAATAAATAAGTGAAAATAAAAAACCCCAAAGCAATTAAAAAAATAAAGAAAAAAAAAAATAAAAATAAAAAAAAGAAAGGGGAAAACTAGAGAGAGACTCACAAGTAGGTTTTCTACTTACCCCGGGGGATGCATCATAATATGAGCTTCCCTACTTGACCAGAGAGTCCCCCAAAGGGTTACCCTACTTGGCTTTGGGAAAAAGGAGAAATTAAAATAAAAAAAAATTGATGGTTTTTGGCTAGGGGGGCAAACCCAACACATACACTAGCATAAACCCTTTGGGGGAAAGGGATACAATAATGTAACTGAAATTAAAATCCTAAATTAAAAAGAAAGGGTAGTCAAGGGGGAAATTTAGGGGGGGAGAGAAGACTATTGAGGAGCCTATTACTTGAACTTCAACCCTTGAACTTGAAAGCTTGGGTGATTTGAGATACTAAAAGATTAAAAACCAGACCCAATAAACCAAATCTGAAATTTTAGTACTAGAAAAACAAATTTTAAAAAAAAAAAAAAACTGAACTTGAAAAAAGATGCTCCAGCTTGATCTTGTCACCTAGAACTATAACTTTAAAAATTACAACTCAATTGCATAAATCATAAACATAAAAGGCTGAAAAGAATAAAAGAGTGATTGCATTAATTGACAAAAAAACTATTACAAAAGTGATTAAAGAAAAATAAAGAAGAACTAAAACTAAAGAGTGAGAGAGGAGAGAAAAGAAAACTAAGCATAAACTAGAAAAAAAAATAAGGAATAAAAAAATAGGAGGGGAGGAAGGGTTTTTATAGGTTTTTTTTCTTGCTCCTTCCTTCTAAAGTCTTCTTTAAGAAAAGAAAAAAAAAAAATTTAATTTTAAATCTTGGTAAAAATCCTCATTCCCCGAGATATTGTGTGAGGAAAGAGGTTTTTGTTCCCAAAATAACAAATTCTTTTTTTTTCCCAATATTACAATATCTTGAATCTTGATTAAATCGAAGGAATCCCCAATAGCATCTTCAAGATTTGTGAGGTGAAGGGAGAAAAAATTTAATTTTTAGGATTTTTAGAGAGATGGGGTCCCAATGAGTGGGTCCCACCTTTAAACGGTTCTTGATTCACTTTAAGCACTTTCTCTTGTAACTTGGAAACTAAAAAAAAAGAAAAATAAAGTAGTACTATCCAAAGTGGGAAAAAACACTTATATCCCTAAGATTTCAAAATTATTGTGCTCATCATGAATGCTATCTTTTCACAATCCTCGGTGTATGCTCACTTGGTTGTATCCCGAGAATCCATCCATAAATGTTAACAAGGCATGCTCTGTCGTGTTGTCAACCAGTACATCAATGTGAGGTAATGGGAAGTCATCTTTTGGGCTTACTTTGTTAAGATCTCGAAAGTCTATGCACCTTCGTACCTTACCATATTTATTTAGTACTGGTACTATATTAGCCAACCATTGGGGTACTTCATCACTTGTAGAAATCCGCATTCCACCGCTTCACAACTTCTTCTCCCATCTTCTCACTCAATTCTACCCGCATCCTTCTGAGCTTCTACTTACCGCTTTGCCCTGTGGTAGGTCAACAATCGATTTTGCATAATATTGGGTATATACTAGGCATATCCT